>JXTB01000895.1:7904-18145 GCA_002914805.1 Parasponia andersonii | reverse complement strand
AAATTGCTCGCACTCTAGGACTCACGTCGCCCGTCGACGACCCGAGAAGACGTGCGAAGAGTGAGCTGGGGGCGTACGACCAACGAATAGCTGGCGGACCCCCGAAGGAACACTAGGCTAAAGGCAAAGTCAGAATCCACCCATTGGAAGTGGACCCTCCCTAAGGAATGTTTTGACCACACGACAAGTTAAAGGGAAACATATGTTGGCCAAGTAAAGATTTATCTTTGCATGGTCAAGATGTGAACAGATCTGGAATCTACCCGTTGGAAGTAGTCCAGAGATAAGTCAAACAAGAAAACAAGAATCAAGATTAAAAGCCTATGTATTATGCCCTAAAAATACAAAGTACATGAGCAATGGCGGTGAGCACTCAGGAGCCCTATTGACGAGGCGCAGGTTTAGAGCGGACCCTTAAGGAAACGTCAGCATGATAATACCCAGTTTGTTCTCGATAAGAGCCGAGCCCGGGCCTCTTCCTCTGTAACGACGGGTCTAAGCAATGGTCAACTAAACCCTGGAGTTGGTTCCGAGCACGGTCCCATTTGGAGTCAGAGAAATCTAGCCACACGCGGGGGTCAAACTCTGCCAAAACAAGTTATAGCGAAGATTACAATTCTGCAAAACAGGGTGAACCAAAGCCTGCTCCCCTATGTCCGAAGACGTTCCGAGTAACCATGACCACAGGAAAGCACGCTAACAACCCGAAATCATGCCCTCGTAGTCAGTTAAGCAAATGGTGAAAAACAGAAGAAAACGGTAAAATGGCAGAACATCCTTTGTCATTTACTTGAAGGGTTACAACAAACAATCAGCCTTACAAATGTACATACTTTAAGGGGAAACCTAGCTACTCTACAAATGTACATAGTTTGGGAGGGGGGAGGAGCCTAGTTACCTCCATCCGAGGAAGGTCGGCCGACCTCAGCACTCGGACCGGCTTCGAGGAAGAGGGAATTTCAAATTTCAAATTCAAATTTCAAATCACGAATCCAATCCGGACAGTGACGAAATTTGAAATTTCGACTGATGGACTAGAGGGGGAAGAAGGAATCACAGGCAATCCAGGTGCTTCCTGCCCAAAACAATGGAACCCTCGGGGGCGCAGGGCCGAAGGTAACAGTCTGCGGGGCCTTTGACTCTTTGAAGCATCACTCCTCCGGGGAAGCAGAGCTGCCTCCTCAATGAGTCCAACTCTGAATCTGTAATAGACTGCAATTCCTGATTTTGATTCGAAGTCATTGTTCCGAAAGACGACTGAGAGGGTGAAAGTTGTTGGAAGATAAGGAAGCAGAAATCTTGAGATGTTGAGAGATTGGGGTGATGAAAAATTTTGGTAAAACGGCAGATAAACCCAGCAGCGGTTTATAAAGGAGAGAAGCCGAAAAGTTTTTCTGGAAGAGGAAAGAATAAAAGAAACTGAGCAGTCGAAATTTCAAATTTCCAACAGATCTCGTGATGAGAGATAGCGTATCACCGCATCGGGAAGAGGGAGCCACGTGCGTCCCTCAGGTTGGAGAAGCGAAGAGACGATTTCCCCACTTAATAGACACGAATCTATCAAATAGGGAAACGGGGGCAGTTGTGGAGTCCATTCCTGAATCTTGTACCACGAGAAGGGCCACGCGGATTGCACGTGATCTCGCCATCGGCCTTTGGGTCTTCTGAACGTAGCGGTCAGAAGCCCCAGGGTCCCCGTAACTGATCCCAGACGGTCCAGCCAGTCAGACCCCAACCACGATAGCTGGCGGTCTGAGGCCCCGAGGGTCTGCTGTCCAGGAACAGCGACTCTTACCTCAACAATTGTAGGGGTCAGAAGCCCCAGGGGTCTTCAGACTGGGTACAATTGAAAGCGGCCCCCCGGCTTCAGACCCGGATAGAGCATTTAATGCGTTTCTGGGTAGGTGCGTGCGCAGGGACAGGCCATCCTGACAGATCGGCGATTTGCCCAAATCTTGCTCCTGACAGATTGAAGCCGTAGGAGGAGGCAAAAATCAGGCCACGGTAACACAGAAGAGGTCACAGAAATCTCGGCCCATCACGGTGAGAAAAGATCTTGAGGTGAAAGGTACTCATTGATTTTTTCCAAAAAATAGAGGACCATGCTATTGGTTATCGGAGGACTACATATATTGAACCCATGCGTTCCCGAGAGGGGCATAGGAAATACAAAAAAACGGATAGATATTCATACTGATATTTTTTCTCCTTGCTACCAAACACAAAGAAAACCACTGACTTAAGCATCGGAGAATCTTTGCAGGTAGCCACCTCCGCCTCTCCGATCTCGCTTGGAGTTCAGAGAGCTTTGAGACAGCAAGGACACGTGAACAGTTGGAGAATCCAGCGTCAGCAGTAGGAGACACGTGGACGATTGGTGAGAAACCGCTCCAACAATATATACGATAACTTGATCTAAAAGAATAGGCTATCTAGCTACAAAAAGGAAAATAAAAACATTTGCTGAAATGAAATGTAGAAAGAAATAGAACATTTTCTACAAATTATTCTCTAAAAATCTGTAGCGTAAAAAATTTAATGAGTATAATGGAACTAGAAATATGTATGTACTTGGCTATCTAGCTACAAAAAGGAAAAATAAAAACATTTGCTGATGAAGAAAATGAAACGTAGAAAGAAATAAAAACATTTTCTACAAATTATTCTCTAAAAATCTGAAGCGTAAAAAAATTTAATGAGTAAAAATGGAACTAGAAATAGGTATGTAAAAAACACAACAATCTGAAGCGTAGAATAACACGCCGTCTGTGGGAATCGAACCCACGACCACATGGTTAAAAGCCATGCGCTCTACCNGATCTCGCCATCGGCCTTTGGGTCTTCTGAACGTAGCGGTCAGAAGCCCCAGGGTCCCCGTAACTGATCCCAGACGGTCCAGCCAGTCAGACCCCAACCACGATAGCTGGCGGTCTGAGGCCCCGAGGGTCTGCTGTCCAGGAACAGCGACTCTTACCTCAACAATTGTAGGGGTCAGAAGCCCCAGGGGTCTTCAGACTGGGTACAATTGAAAGCGGCCCCCCGGCTTCAGACCCGGATAGAGCATTTAATGCGTTTCTGGGTAGGTGCGTGCGCAGGGACAGGCCATCCTGACAGATCGGCGATTTGCCCAAATCTTGCTCCTGACAGATTGAAGCCGTAGGAGGAGGCAAAAATCAGGCCACGGTAACACAGAAGAGGTCACAGAAATCTCGGCCCATCACGGTGAGAAAAGATCTTGAGGTGAAAGGTACTCATTGATTTTTTCCAAAAAATAGAGGACCATGCTATTGGTTATCGGAGGACTACATATATTGAACCCATGCGTTCCCGAGAGGGGCATAGGAAATACAAAAAAACGGATAGATATTCATACTGATATTTTTTCTCCTTGCTACCAAACACAAAGAAAACCACTGACTTAAGCATCGGAGAATCTTTGCAGGTAGCCACCTCCGCCTCTCCGATCTCGCTTGGAGTTCAGAGAGCTTTGAGACAGCAAGGACACGTGAACAGTTGGAGAATCCAGCGTCAGCAGTAGGAGACACGTGGACGATTGGTGAGAAACCGCTCCAACAATATATACGATAACTTGATCTAAAAGAATAGGCTATCTAGCTACAAAAAGGAAAATAAAAACATTTGCTGAAATGAAATGTAGAAAGAAATAGAACATTTTCTACAAATTATTCTCTAAAAATCTGTAGCGTAAAAAATTTAATGAGTATAATGGAACTAGAAATATGTATGTACTTGGCTATCTAGCTACAAAAAGGAAAAATAAAAACATTTGCTGATGAAGAAAATGAAATGTAGAAAGAAATAAAAACATTTTCTACAAATTATTCTCTAAAAATCTGAAGCGTAAAAAAATTTAATGAGTAAAAATGGAACTAGAAATAGGTATGTAAAAAACACAACAATCTGAAGCGTAAAAAATATAACACGCCGTCTGTGGGAATCGAACCCACGACCACATGGTTAAAAGCCATGCGCTCTACCGGCTGAGCTAAGACGGCCTACTTGTCTTAATTTGACCACATACAATTAAAAGACTTTTATTTTCTTTAATAATTTTTTTTTGGCTAAATGGTTAATCTAACGAACAGTAATGTTCTTCACCAATAATCATTCTAAATAAATATAGAATAGCTCCAGAAGAAAATGTAAATTAATGATAGAAGAATTCAAGAACCAATGGTTGGTCGCCGCATGCATTAATTGTTATTGGATAAGTTTAGTTATGTGTGGTTGACATGATAGAATCACCACAATTTCTTTTGAGAATCCTATGGAATCCCTTATAAAGGCCCAGAAATCCATTGAATATTTATGAGAATTTGTCCTATAAGCTCCAAAGGGGTCCCCATAACTGCACATATCCATTACTGTGAGTTGTGCATCATATCGTCACCCACATGCAATGCGTCTAAAAAGCTATTCACAACTAGCTTTGGTTCCTCGTGGCGGTGGTCGGTGGTGACAAAAGGTGTATGATCACCACACGTGGAATTGGGTCCCACTGAGATCTTGGATGATGGTCACGTGACTTCCCCTTATCACATGTGNCATCATAATTTTTTTAATATTTTATTATTATCAATGGGTAATAAGTAATCACGGTTTTCCCCATTATCTGTTAGTTAATACCGACATCGTCCACGCTTTCAAAAGAATGGTTAATGAAACGAGTATGATATCATGATTAGCTTTCAGGGATAAGAATGGTAATTGAAAAACCGTCTCCGATCTGCCTCATTGTCATTCCTAGTTGCCAAGTAAGGAGAACTAAATTTCAAGAGTAATGACTGATATGGATTAAAATTCAATGTGAGAACATAAAATGGCAGTGAGCCCACTCAAAAAAAAAAAAATAGCGGTGAGTACAAAATGTTTGGAGTTTGGTAAAGAAATTTTAAGACCCAGAAAAGCTTATTTAAAAATAGGCTAAAAAGAGATTTTTTATTTACAAACTAAAATATATTTTAGTATGAACACTTTCTAAATTATTGTTAAATACCTTTGTCAAGCAAAAACTAGTTTGCAATAACCAAAATATTCTTTTCAAATTGAAATCTAATATTTTTAAAGTGTTTAAAAATCAGGTTTTAAAAAATGCCAAAAGTTGTCAAAATATAAAAAATGGCCAAAATAACCAGGATTTTTTATCTATCGAAAATGGTAGTTAAAAATATGTCCATTAAAATATAACCATTGCAAAAGCACTGATTAACGGCTAGTATTTTCGGTTTACCGAAAACCCACTTTCAGTCTACTGAAAATAGCAAAAACTGTGTCTAACGGTCATAAACGGCTAGTCTTTATACAAGCTTATAAATAGAAACTATTTAAAGACTTACAAAAAGAGATTGCATGAACCTAAATTGTTATCTAACTACTTTCAAAGTGTAAAAGCCTATTTCTACATCGTATTAACTTTCAAATCATATTAAGCCAATCTTAGAGCATTCATTGTCCATTATTCTCAAATCTCCTAAGCCAAAATTGCATTCATTACTTTTGTGAAGAGAATTCTTGAGTGTGTTCACTCTTAATTATTAAAAAACTATTAAGTATAAGATGAGGTTGGCACCTGAGTCATAAACAACCTGTGGATATGTAAGGTTGCTACCAAAGTCTAAATAATCTGATTTAGGTTTTGCCACCAAAGTCTAACAACCTGAGTATAGGTGAGGTTATCATCGGAGTCCAAATAATCCATGAGTTGGTAAAATTGATACCATTGTCTAAACAATTTGTGTAGGTGAGGTTAGCACCGGAGTCAAAGCAATTCAAAGTTAGGTATGATAAAGCTAGAGTGAAGACTATTGTAAAAGTGTGGGTGAGCCTAAGAAGAATTCACTCTATTTATAAAAGAGTTGGTCAAGTCCACAATCTTGATACGAATAGTGGAAGCTCAAAGTAAGTTGTCAAGAGCTGGGGAGGTAAGCAAATCGTCGTGTTTGTCGAACGTAAAAATCAAGTATATATTTTTTCTATCCTTATACTTTTTACTTTGTTGCAAGCTATTTTAATGAGTGTTTGATATTTAGTATGCTTAATTTACTCGACATTATTGTTATATATTTGGTATTATTGTTTATTTAGCGTAAAAGTTTTAAAATACTAGTCTATGGTTTTATATAGTTGAAAAGTTTCTTAAAAAGTTTTAAAACCCAATTTATTCCCCTCTTGGGTAGTCAATCTTGGGCTAACAATTAGTATCAGAGCTTAGTGCTCAATTTTAGAGAAATAATATTTTTGAGATGATATACCCAAATAATTTTCAAAATCTTTCAAATGATAGGTTTTCAATTAGACCACCATTTTTCAATAGTATTGACTACAATATTTGGAAAATTGAAATGCTTAAATTTCTTAAATTTATGGGTGATGATTTATTAAATATTATTGTTCAAGGTCCATATATTTCTAGAAAAATAATTGATGATAATCTTGTTGAAAAATAATTGGATGAATATGATGATTTTAATAAAATCATATTTTCTAGGAATGGATGTGCTTTAAATTATTTCTTATATATTATAGATATAAATATTTAAAATAGTATATAACTGGCTCCTAATACCCATGAAGCATGAAAAATACTTGAAAGCTCATACGTTATCACAAGTCAAATCAAAGAAAATGATGAAGAAGATGAGGAAAAAGATTACTCTCAAATCTTCCATGCAAAAAGAAGAAATCAAAGCCACTTGAGATGATATCTATGATGGTAATTTAGATGATGAAGTTCAAGAGGAAGTAACCAATATATGATTCATTGCAATAGAAAATGAGATAAACTATCTTGAACCTAAAATTGAATTTTTTAATGATAGTAATTCTAGTAGTGAAAATGATAGTGATTATGATTTATCATATGAAAATTTATTGAGTGATTTTAATAATTTATATAAAGACTATGAAAGACTCATTTTCAAGAATAATACTCTCAAAAAAGAAATTCTTAGTTTATCAAAGATAGTTGAAGAGCTTACAAAAGAAAAGGAAGCAAAATTACCGTGCAACGATTAAGATCTTTTGTTAAATAAAAATATTTCCTTGAATGACAAAATTTTCGATAAAATTGTCCACAAATTTACAAATAGAAAGAAAAATCTTGACATGATGCTTAGTGGGCAAAGATATATTTTTGACACAGGAGGAATAAGATGCAAACATTTTGCAAAATGAAAGTATCACAAAAATTATTTTGCCAAAGCAACATCTAGTGATGACTCAAAATATATATTTAATTTTTACAATCAAGATACACATACAAGTTTTTCTTGCTTTATTAAGGAAAATGCATATTTTGGTGTCAAATAACAATAGGTTCTAAAGAATTCAAAGATTAATCCCCAAGGACCTAAAATTATGTGGGTGCCAAAAATCCATATTTGAATCATTGTTGTAGGAACAAGCAAGAAAGTGGAAGCTGTTGGAACAATGTCCTATAAAGCAGTTTATTATTTAGACATTATAAACAATATTTATTAGATTATTTAGTATCTATTTGTTATTAATAAATTCCATATTATGAATTTCTATTTNCAAATCAAAGAAAATGATGAAGAAGATGAGGAAAAAGATTACTCTCAAATCTTCCATGCAAAAAGAAGAAATCAAAGCCACTTGAGATGATATCTATGATGGTAATTTAGATGATGAAGTTCAAGAGGAAGTAACCAATATATGATTCATTGCAATAGAAAATGAGATAAGCTATCTTGAACCTAAAATTGAATTTTTTAATGATAGTAATTCTAGTAGTGAAAATGATAGTGATTATGATTTATCATATGAAAATTTATTGAGTGATTTTAATAATTTATATAAAGACTATGAAAGACTCATTTTCAAGAATAATACTCTCAAAAAAGAAATTCTTAGTTTATCAAAGATAGTTGAAGAGCTTACAAAAGAAAAGGAAGCAAAATTACCGTGCAACGATTAAGATCTTTTGTTAAATAAAAATATTTCCTTGAATGACAAAATTTTCGATAAAATTGTCCACAAATTTACAAATAGAAAGAAAAATCTTGACATGATGCTTAGTGGGCAAAGATATATTTTTGACACAGGAGGAATAAGATGCAAACATTTTGCAAAATGAAAGTATCACAAAAATTATTTTGCCAAAGCAACATCTAGTGATGACTCAAAATATATATTTAATTTTTACAATCAAGATACACATACAAGTTTTTCTTGCTTTATTAAGGAAAATGCATATTTTGGTGTCAAATAACAATAGGTTCTAAAGAATTCAAAGATTAATCCCCAAGGACCTAAAATTATGTGGGTGCCAAAAATCCATATTTGAATCATTGTTGTAGGAACAAGCAAGAAAGTGGAAGCTATTGGAACAATGTCCTATAAAGCAGTTTATTATTTAGACATTATAAACAATATTTATTAGATTATTTAGTATCTATTTGTTATTAATAAATTCCATATTATGAATTTCTATTTTATTTCTGTCCCATTGATATACATGTGATGTGTATGTTTATCTTATGTAAACATCTAAAAGATTCCAAGACATGAAATGAGTAATAAAGAATTATTCGTATGATGAGTTCATATGTGGGAGACATTATATTCTTTATTTTATTATGTCTAAATTAAATTTTTCGCATTCTGCATATTGAAGATGGAATAGTTTACTATGCCATAGAATGTAGTGTTTTCTATTTAATTAATGCAGTCTCTAATTATCGAAGTGAGTCTTCGGATAGAAACACTAGTGTGTTATAAGAAAGTTATAACAGCATCGAACAGGACCCAGTGAATTAGAATTTGAGGTTAAGTGTCGTAACTCAAATTTCTAATTTTACTAATCTAGTACTATTGTAGAAGACCTTAATCCTAGTGATTAACGAACTTACTTTCATGTGTTTTGTCTTTTTGAGTTATTAAAGGACTAGTTCCGATTTATGCTTCGAACTCCGATATCTTAGAAGATAAGGTATATGAAATATGTAGAACGTTTTTCATGATGGACACCATGCATATGATGTCACTTTGAGTTTTTTCAAGTACTTGGATAATATTAACTAGGGCCCCGATATTCACTATGTGAATTTGACTGTGTTGGTATGAGTAGATACAAACACCATAGTCAACTATTATCTATTAGATGAAAAATGGCAACTCAAAGGTAAATATGTACTAGAGTGGTTATATGGTAATTTTATCCTACTAGTACGACATTACATTGGAGGTATGTATACAGGTATAGTATATGCTAAATGGATCAAGCTAATTAATTGTTAATAAGCTTCACAGAAAATAAATGATATTTAGTCCAAGAGTTCAATATTGGGCCTATGGTGGTATGCCCCAATATTAATGGACAAGGCCCAATCATAATTAAGAGTTAATTATGATAGTAAGTATATGGTTCATTGGAGCTTGGGCTTTATGGATCCATCTGGTCCCTTGTCTAGCTCAAATTAAAGCCCAATAGTCATTTGATGATCAGTTGAGCCCAACAAGCCCAATAAGCCCATTAAGGTTTACTACTCTCTCTATATTTAAGAGAAAAGTTCTCTAACAACTAGATACATGTGATATACGTGAAACACCCATTGAGAAGAGAGTGTCACTTGAAAATAGAGAGAGAGAGCAGAGAAAATCGGCCACTACTAGAGATTCACTGTCCTTGGTGTTTTGGCCATCCCGGAGAAATTGGTTCGAGAAGATTGTCTTCTTGTTCATCAGCGGATCTCTTTGTTGGGAATCAAGAAGGTGACCACCCAATGGATCAATCGAATGGCTTTCGAGAATAGACGAGAAGATGAAAAGGTTGTGGAGCGAATCCGGGTATTGTTCTTGTCTAAATCAAGAGTTAATTCATGTTAGATTATGATCCGAAACATTTTGTAAAAAGAAAAATTTTAAACGACTAATTCCGTTGCGTTTCTTGATTTTACAAAATTATAGTGTTCTTGAAAATAATTTTATGAAAATATTTTTCGGAAGTTTATTCCTATAAACACCAGCAATTGGTATCAGAGACAGGCTTTATTGTTGATCTAGCATGTTTTACTCTGGTCTATTCTCTTGTTGATTGATGTTTTTGATTTTTGGAAAGTTTTTGTTTATGTTTAGTCTTGTTCATATTATGAATATGCTCTAGGTTGTATGATGGTCAATAGATTCAATGAGTTTGAATGTTTATTTGATTAGATGTTGCTATGAGGAAATGATCATGTTTATTTTGATTTTCGTTTTCA
>JXTB01000894.1:55761-68787 GCA_002914805.1 Parasponia andersonii | reverse complement strand
ATATATATATATATAAATATCTATATCTATATATACATATCTATACATAAAATAAATTGACTACAATACAAACAATTAAAATAGCCTCAAGTTCTTTGTTACAAAGAGTTCTTTCCTTGAAGAAGATGAATTGTTTAACCCTCCTTGAAGAAGATAATGAATTCGCTCTAAGCAGAACCTCCCAAATCTAATTACGAATATATCCATAGTAGTTTTTTACACGTCATAATCAAATAGTCATACAAATTGACTTATGATCATAATCAAGATAATCAAAATAACTCAAGTTGGCTTAAGACTATTTTTTTTTTCTTTTCCTTCAAAAATTCAACTTTCAAATGGAGCATAGTCACGTCCAGTCAGAACAACTACAGATAGTAGGCTCCTCTCATTCTTTTCTTTCTGGCAAGACGGTTCACTTAAGAAGTAGCATTGAGCGTAAGCTTTGTAGGGATATAATGTATGTAAGAGTACTGGCATGTTAAATAATCATGCTACCATGACCCTAATTCGATTATAGCAATGCCAAACATAATTGACTTTTAGCGAATGCAGGAGATCAATTTCACTCCTTTTTTTTTGTTTTTTTTTTTTTTCGGTGCATGGGGAGGGCGGTTGAGTTTTAGTAAACCCATGTTAAAGAAGAAACAATATTCTGGCCAAAAGAAACATTAAAAAAAAAAAGGAAGAAAAGGATTGGTACCGGTTGAATCTATGTCATGATTTAAAAATGATAAATGAGAATTAGGAGGCATAAATAATACAATAGGGTGTCATCTTGATCCAATTCATGAAAGATAACTGGGAATTAGGCTACAAAATGTTGTTCAACACCTGCAGTTTGTGCATGCCATATTTGTCTATTTATTTAGTTATTTTTTCACTGATATTCTAAGGTATATTTCTACTAACATCTAAAAGCGCTTTTAGGTTATGTTTGGCAGAGAGAAAAGAAAAATTATGAGAGAAAAAAAAAATGTTTAAGAAGAAAAAGAAAAATATAAGAAAATATTTTTCCTTCTAATTATTTAGTATATAAGAAAAAAGGAAGTTAATTTTATTTAAAATGAAAACTTTATTTCTAATATTACTATTATTTAAAACTAAAGTAGTTTTGTAATTTAACTTACTAATACACTAATAAAATATTTTTCTTCCTATTTTCTCTATACTCTTTAGTGGAAAAAATTTGTGTAGATCCTACCAATTTTTCTTTCAACTTTTCTCTCATTTTTTCTTTTTACTAAATAACNGAAGAAAAAGAAAAATATAAGAAAATATTTTTCCTTCGTAATTATTTAGTATATAAGAAAAAAGGAAGTTAATTTTATTTAAAATGAAAACTTTATTTCTAATATTACTATTATTTAAAATTAAAGTAGTTTTGTAATTTAACTTACTAATACACTAATAAAATATTTTTCTTCCTACTATTTTCTCTGTACTCTTTAGTGGAAAAAATTTGTGTAGATCCTACCAATTTTTCTTTCAACTTTTCTCTCATTTTTTCTTTTCCTTTCATTTTTTCTTTTTACTAAACAACCCAATTTTTCAATTTTTCTCCACTTTTCTATTAAATTTTTTTCTACCTTTTCCTTCCTAATGTAGCCTTAATCTCCTGAACCTTATAATAATAGAGGATTTAGTTCTTTCATGAAAGGATCACTGATCTTTTAGCACATTGTTTTTCTGTCGATGTTCGATTAAGAAAAATAAAAAAAATAAAACAAGGGAGAAACGCAAAGGCTCTGAACTCCAGCTGTGGGAGACAGATGAGTTGTGCCATTCCGCTTACCAATGAGCTGAACGGCATATCAGTAACACCTTTTTAAAAAATTAAAAAAAAAAAAAAAAGTACCAAAAACTGCCTTTTGTTACCAAGTAAATTATTGATTTACCAGATAATTGAAAGGTAAAAAAAAAAGTAAAATATTGGTAAATTAATAGTCTAGTGAGTAAATAATTGATTTCCTAGTAAAAAGGACATTGAATTAGTACGTACAAACGATAAATTCTAAAAAGAGCCCTGAGAAAAACAACTATAAATTCCCAAAAATTTTAAGCCTAGTAAGAAAAGAGACAAAAAAAAAATAACAAATAACTTGGACATGGCTAATACAATAATTTGAGTTTCAAAAAGTGTAATACTACAGGGCACCGTATCCTGCTTAGCACCACATGATATGTCAGTCTGTTATTAATTAATTATAATTACATTTTATATAGAATTCATATAAGACACAATTTATTAATTAGAATCATCAGTAATAGACTGATATATTATTGTGGTATTGAACACATCGCTAAAAAAAAGGATAAAAGTTGGAAAAAAAAACAAGCAATAAAACTAACATCTACTTCGTTTTTTGTATTTCTTTTCCTATATAGATTTATATGTAGTTGAATTTCAAAAACATGGTCTTCCTCATTGTCATTTCTTAATTTGGTTATACACACGTGAAAAATTATTTGAACCATCACAGATAGATAAATTTATCTCAGCCAAAATATTTGATCCTAAAAAAAACACCCACTAGAATATAGTATTATAGAAGAATTCATGATACAGGACCATGTGTCATGGCCAAAACAAATGTTCCATATATGAAAAACTCAGTTTATTCTAAAATTTTTTTTAAATAATCTAAAAATAATACAACTATCGTAGAAAATGGATTCGTCAACTACAAGTATAGAAATACAATTTTTTGTGTGCAAAAAGAAAGTATTAAATTGGACAACATATTTTTAGTCTTTTATAATAAATAATAATGATTGCATCTTCATTTTTAGGATCTTTTATTCCTTCTACAATACTATTTTTAACATTTAATATCTATTTTGAAAAGTCTGAAATTACTTTCTTTTCATGTTTTGTTGAATTTGGATTCTTTTAATCTCGTATTTTTTTTTTGTTAGAGATAATAATTTAAAATACAGCCATAAATAAGAAATATCAATGCTTGTATTTATTATATCTTCTTTTGTTCAAGCAGAAACAACAGGTAAAATTTGCTTGAAATCACAACCCAGTATAATTGTTATTCGACCAAAAGGCTGGTTGAAATTATCCTTTAAATCTTGTAGTGTTTTGCTAAAGTTTTGAAACAGTGCATGTTGTTCATTGGTACTTCATCTCCTAATATTAATGATATATTTTTTTCAATTAATCTTGCTAATTGATTCTTTTTTTGATATGACAAGTAGAGAATTTATCAATTGATAAGGGTATTTGAAATCTTGAATGTGTAGTTTTACCTTTAGGTAATAATAATGAGGTTATTCCAGGTAATGTGATAGCTAAATTGATTCTATTATTTGATTTGATTTTTGTAATAATTGCATTCCATGAATAAGTTTTTTTTAGTATCTCCGTATTTATAAATAAAAAATAAATCTTGTTTATTATTGTTTAATGAATCTATAATTTGTTTATAAATATACCGTTGTTCATTATTTAAGTTTTTTTTTTTCTGAAATAATATTTTCTTCTTTTAATTTGTTAATGTCGTAAACTAACTCTTCTCGTAAGAGTTTGTTATTTAAATCATCAATTACTGTTCAAGTTAGTAGGGATAAATTAAAATTTATTAGAGTTGATGAATTTAAATTTAATTACTTTTCTAATTCATATAATACATAATTGTATAATATATTTTCAAGAATTTGAAAGTTTAGATCATTGAATAAGGTTCTGATTCTATGTAGAATGTCTTCTGTCATAAGTTTTTAATGATTCTCTAATGATGTTGTTGGATTATTTACATTATAAAATAATAAAATTATGGAAAATAATTATTGTAATTGATGTGGGGTTGATCAAATGAGAATTCTAATATTGATTTGTTCGATTTTCTATCATCTTTTAATAAACTTAATGCATTATATGCTGCTTGATTTGTTGAATATATTATGACATTAATAGTTCGTATAAATTTAAAACTTGTTACTCCTTTTTGATGATTTAATAATAATTTTAGATAATATAATTCTCTGGAACTTGGACAGACGTAAAAAGTTTATCTAATTAAATATCTTGAGTTTCTAGGAGTCTAAATTTTATCTTTATTATTCCATGCCCATTTCGTGGGACATTGTATATAAGAAAGTTGTCTAGCTTCTGTATTAATTTCTATCTATTTTGTCAAAGTTATTTTCTGGATTTCTAGTTATCTGATTATATTATCAAGACGTTGGTTTAAATGAAATATTATATTTTGTATATGTTGTAAAGGAACTATTAATCTTTGTACTGTTGGATTTTTGTGATGTATGAGATATTCATATAATTTCCATATAGTTTCATATGGTATTATAGTTTTTTATTTCGTCTATTTCTTCATAAATAGTTTGTTCAGATTGTTATGTACATATGTTATCTTCTATTACTGCTTTTATTCTATTTAGATATTTTATTAAATACTTAAATAAATATTTTATTAATATAGATTGTGAACATATTTTGATATTTATGTGGACGTGGAATTTTAAGTATAACTCGCCATGGCATTGTAGGGCCCAATTCTGCTCCGTTCCTTTCATATTCTCGGTACTGCTACACACTATTAAGATATTGTTCTCCTCTTAATGACTTCTTACCTGAAATATGCATAAAAAAGCAATCAACCAAGTAAAAAAAGCTTAAAGATGAGCAATTCTTAAGCTCGAAGATATAGTAAAGATAAGTATAAAATACACTTATCGATCAATGTAGGCGACTTTAGCATGGCCTTTAAGTGAAGACTCTGGATTTAGCCATAAAAATAATTTATTTCATTGGTATGAGGAGTCAGATATCATTTGAAAGAACACTTATCGATCAAGGCCTATTTCAATATCAGCTTTTACAAGTTCCGAAAGAAATTCATTCTACTCAGCTAAGGTGCTGGTATCAAGCAATCCTAGTATACTGAATAATTACTTCACATCTCACATAAAAATAGGAGAAAAAACACTTTTATCGTTGTAGATTTAACTTTCTATATAATTTCTTATTTTTGACTCTTATTCAATACCATATTACAAGTGATATCAATGAATATCACGATCTTGGAGATCGCTCTTGTATTTGTGAATATTATGGTGCAACCTTTTGGCTTAACAAGTCTGCTAAAAAGACTTACCTACCCAAATATAATCTATATTGTAAAAATAGGAAAATAAAACTTCCTCTAAGAAAACATCCGCCTCCTATACTAAATCAATTTCTTGATTATTGTAGAGGGCCTTTAAATATATTTTCAAAAATATATTAGAGCCTTTAATTTGATGTTTGCTTCACATCATTTAGAGCAAACATAGAACTAAACACATGAAATTCAGAGGTCTATATATTTTTAAAATTAGGGGCCAAATATATTATCTTATGGGACCATTATTACCAATAAGTCATCCTAGATTTTCCCAACTATATATATATGATACAAAAAATAAAATTGAAAATCGAATATCAATATTTTCATTTGATAATGTATCAAAAGAAAAGGAAAAAAAAATTATTGAAAACATAATGAAAGTACTTCATGAAACTAAGATTAATAGGGCAACGACCCATAGATAACAATGAATACGAGTTACTTACTTCGAGTGATATAAGAGGTTTAATTGTTGGAGATATTAATAAATATGAAGAAAGAAAAAACATTATAAATCAAGATAAAATAGACAACCTACAAATAGTCACAAAATTACATCCATTTTATACGGTCGTAAAATATTTATTTTTTATTTTCATACGGAGAAGATGGTTATAGAGTCAATTTAAATTAGAATATAGATAGACTAGAAAAATGAACTTTAACAAATAGAATACCTATGGGAGCATTCTATTGCTACAGCTACAACAACACAAAAATAAAAACAATATTTTATTCAAAAGCGGGAGGCTTTTTTAGCAATACATAGCTGATGCATATGTTTTTATTAAAGAAGATCGATTAGATTATGTAAAAAAAAAAAAAAAAAACCAACATAATTTGATATCTGAATTTTATCAAAGCATCCAAGATGCTATTACACGAGGGGATACATATGCTAGAATAATTGGTAAAACATTATTCTCCCATCTAGTTATATAGAAAGTCTTAGATATATAATTCAAAATTATCAAGATACAATAATAATGTACAGACAGTGTGAAAATCATGATCTAATTATAACATTCACATGTAATTTTAAATGACCTGAAATTACACGTGCCCTAAACAACAATTTTGGTCCAAGACTTGAAGATAGACTAAATATAATTACAAAAATTTTTAAAATGAAATTAAATCAAGTTTTGTTCGATATTAATTCGGATAAAATTTTGAAAGTAGTTATCATGGGTTCGATGACATTAACTTACCTAATAAAATAAAATATACAAATAAAAAATAAAACAAAAGCATGACATCAACCAATTATACAGATGAAAGGACAAACTTCATTCGTTTGGTAGAAGCACAAATGCACAATAAAAGAGTCTCTATTCTTGAATTGACTTTTGACCTCTCGGGATCCATGATCCAGTAAAACATGGTGCATGCACGTAGCCAACTCCTTGGATACGACACGCCGAAGGCACTCCGATAGGAGATTAGGGGGTGGACTTACAACAATGAGCTCAACAAGACCTCATTACAACTTATATAAAATAAAAAAAGCTTTACTATACAGAAGCGACAATTAGCACACACAGATGGTTCTGATTGGAAGCTAGAGCATTTGTCCATAGCAATCCTAACAATAAAAAATACCTCTGACCCTAGTATCATGACCAGAAACTCTTATGGTTGAGGAGGCTATAAAGAAAAATCGAATACAACATAGAATTTAAGCGTAATGTACTTTTCGAGACGAGTAACATTTAAAAGAAACTCGTAACAAGCATTTATAACAACTCCATTTATTAGATACTCCTACACTATATCGATTTGTTTTGATACAGTGGTTCCCTAATATTATTCTTATACTAATTACTGTTTTTTAAGCGAGATATTTCAGATTTGAGTTACTAGGAAATTTAGATCAGTCTAAAAGAAAACAAGTGTAGCATTTCACCTCTAGTTGAAGAACAAACCATAATGGTTAACGGTGCGATATAGCTTAGTGGAATCCAACAATAATATAAAAAATAGTATTCTCGAAATACTCATACTTTTTATTTGGAGTATATCCTCAAGAACACCTTTAAAACGATACTGCTGGAAGAAATGAGATTTATCCAAGATGCCTAAACTTCTAATCTCCATTAGAGTTCACAAGCAAACCAGACTACAAAGAAACCTTTCTAGCATGAAAAGGCCAGAGACTATTAAACCCAAAACCCCTACGAGACTGTGTCGTTTTGCTGCATTTGCTCTCCACTTTATCATAAAGAATAGTATAGTTTGAGCTGCTTATATTTCTGAAATAACACAAATCGGCTCCATTATAGCTGTAAACTTGTTGTGTACTCCCAAGTCCTCTCACAACCAAGTTTTTCTTAACAAGAATATTTCCTTGGCCACTCTGTAGATTCGTCAGATTGCTGTTTGCGAATCCAAAACCAAACGAGCCCTCGGAATTCTTCTCATCAAATCCCAATGTAACGTTTGAAATGGATAAATAAGTTTCATTTCCTTGATCCAAGTTGTCAGAATACAAAAAAAGGGTGAACTTTTTAAGTGATTTCAGCAGGTGAACACGTGAAGATTGCGAATTGGCACAAACAGAGTCGTTGAAGTGGATGCGCTGGCTCACAATCTGCTCATTTCCGTCGCTTCCGATCACCATTGTGTTGTTGTAATAGAAGTCTTGGATGGCATTGGTAGTGACATTTCCATAGGAGGACTTAACCCAACCGGTTGACTCTATAGACCGGCTTAGGCTCGTTAGAAACTTTCCATCGAAACCGGAATAGTTAGACACCAAGGAAATAACAAGGGGCAAGCTAACGTGCTTCAAAAGCTCCCCTTCAGTTTTCACACTGTGTCTATCCAACCAAAGGTGCAAATTTGCATCGATGTACCAAACATTCAAGGCATTCGTAACATTAAAACCAATCTTATGAGTCTTTCCATCCACAACTTTCCCAAGAAAAGGTGTGATTTCAATGTTATAAGAAGGTAAATTGAATGAACCAATACCAGTAATCGGTCTCCACAAGAGGGGATTAACTCCACCAGTATAAATCACGGTAAAAGGCCATATAGAACCAACAAGCTCATCATCAAGACTAACTAAAACCTCCCTAAAAGGTCCATTTCCAGGAGTACCAGTAAGATTATTTGCTTCAATATACTCATTCGGAAAATTCGAGTACCAAAACTCATCTTGTTCATGAAACGAAACATAGACTTCAAGCACAGCCCTGTAAACGTTTTGAGGAATTTTCAACTCCTTGAATCCAAAATCAGTCGAATTCTCAATTTCGAACCACAACCCATCATTCAATGGCAGATTTCTCGAAATGGGCAGTACCAAATCTGCCCAAGAATCATACCCAGGTACCAAATCCTCCCTATTTCCGCCATGTCTATCGAAATTTTCTTCAGGTGGATAAAAACGAAGAGTCACATTCACATGATAAACCCCAGTATAGGTTTTATCTACAAGATTACCAAGATAAACGGCAAGCGTTTGATTCTTCAAAAGCAAGGAATAATACCTCGTGATATCTTTCTCGACGCTCCAAACGATCCCAGTAGCTCTGGGTTCGGCCGTACAGCTACGAAGAATCTCGACCCCACCAAGCCAAACCCCAAAAATCCGATCGAATTGTCTTCCTTTGCAAGTGGCCCTCCATTCGAGGACGATCTTGGAGAATTTCGGGTACAAAGAACAGTGGGAAGGAGGGGTGTAAGTGGCTAAGACGGGAGATTTTCCGTAGGTGAAGCCGAAGTCATGGCGGAGAATGACATGGGAACAGGGTGTCGTTTTGGGTAGCTTAATGGGTCTGGTTACCTCGAAGTAGTGAGTAGGTGGAGGAGGAGGAGTTTCGTTCGATGGAGGAGTGGATAACTGGGAGAGAGAGTCTGGTCTGAGGGACCTTAGTTTGTGGAGATTGGCATTGGAAAACAGAGGCTGGTGGAGGAGAAGGAAGAGGAGAAAGAGACAGACAAAGAGGAGAGGGAACGGAGAAGAAGAAGCCATGAAAGAACGAATTTGTTTCGATTTTCTCACAGTTAATTATTTATTTCTAATTTGGTGTCAACTGTCAACGAAGTGAAACCCAACACAGTTTTTTCTTTTATTTAAAAAAAAAAAACTAAATAGCCTCTTTATTTATTTATTTTTTTTGTGGGGGTTCTACCAATTAAAAAAATTTATATTTTAAACCGAAAATCCAAGGTTGGATAGTTTGTCTGACATTGGATTTGGTGAAGCTTATCACTGATCACCATGTATGTACCCTTTTTCTTTGTAAATTACTCTTTCAATAACCCTGAAAAGAGTCCCTTGGTCCCAAAAACAATTATTAAAAATAGAAAACGAAATGAGTTAAGGCAAATCTATTGGAAAACTATTCCTTCGTTAAATATTCATTTATTAATATGTTTATGTATTACTATTCATTGGCCTGATTCTGAGAATTCCATTACGATTTTTCCTTTTTTTTTTTTTTTTCTTTTTGGGTTTCCATTTTAAGTTTTGAAATGGTTTTGAAATGAAGGATAATGTGGATTTAAGGTGCCGTTTTGTTAAGAGGAAATGAATGAAATGAGGGATCACTGTAACCGAACGGCACCCGAGGCAAATCAGCCACTTCATGAGCTATATACACAGTCTGATTTTTTGGCCTTTCAATTTATTTTTTAAGGTTTAGGTATTTTCCACTTTCAATTTTTTTTTTTTTTTTTTCAGTTTATAAGTGAAAGAGCTGTATAAAATAGTAGTAGAAGGATCAAGCTCTAATGCCATCACTTCATAGACTTTGTACATTCATATTTTCAATTTTTTTTTCAATTATAATTACTAATTTAAAACTACGAAGAAGAACAAATTACTAGTCAATGCACAAAATAAGGCCAGCTGGGAATTCTTCAAACCATCAAAAGGAAATATATATATATATATCATTTATTGGGAAAAAAAAAAAAGGTTTCCATTTCAATATTTATCACCTAAAAGCCTATAATTATTACCAACAGAGCATCCGGGTTAGAAAATTTTGAAGGGCTATAAAAATTAAAAAAGTATAATATTTCATATATGGGTGTCATTAATTTTTTTTTTCTCTGGAATGGGTGTTACTAACTTAAACATCCTCATTAATCTTTTTCGCTTTATTTCTAATGAAAGAAAAAAGATTAAAAAAATGTTTAAAATCGAGTAGCTCTCAAAGAATTTGACAATAATATCTCCCAAAATAATACTCTAGAAATACTACCACAGATCAAAATATTAATAATGGACTCACGTGTAAAGTACCCCAACTCTTAGACACTCTTTTATCCTTTGAAAAAATCCATTTCATCCCATATATCAAGATTTTTCTCCCTATCAGGGGGAGAGATCTCGGTGTCTCCCTCTCTATTAAGAATTTTTCTTTTTTTTTTTTTGTTTTTTTCTTTCAATAATCACAAATATGGCAATTTTATTCGTTAACTCATTTATCCGTAGATACCTGACCTTAACGGGATAAATAATACAAATCCGATTATTCGGGTAATTGGGNGAATATGTACCTTAACCTGCACTGCCAACTTAAACATGTAAATGTAGTGGGGTATGAATTTAGTTTTTCCTTGTAGGCATAGGGAACAATAGCCATATTTGCCCCGAATCCAACCCATTGTTATTCATAGGTATGATCAGTCACCCTAGATTTAGAATATGAGTGTTTTGTCCTGCCTAATTATAGATTAATGTAGATTTTATTTACTTTTATACAGATTTATTTTTGTAACTATCTTATAAATTTGAAAATTTTCTAGTCAAGATCTAGAAGATTTTATGAAATTCAAAATTGATTTATGCAAAAAGAACATTCACAATATCAGTCAGAAAAATTAACTCTAGTGACAAAAGATGATTTTGAAGAGAAAAGAAACATATCTCATAAAAATCTAGCTCCAATTTTATCCATTGTCGAGTATTGTATTTCTTTCCGGGTCATTAGTCGAATACAATAATTTTGCCGATTATTTAGTTACTATAATGAGTTATTTGTATTTCAATTATTATATCGATTAGATTGTTTATGATCATTAGTTGAATACAATAGTTTTGCCGATTATTTATTTACTGTAATAAGTATTTGTATTTCGATTTTTTCACTAAATAGAAATTTTCAATTTATTCAAAAAATATATTATAAAAATACTTTACACTTTTATTTGGAGTACCCCATTTCCAGGATCCTCAAGAACATCTTAAGATGCCTAGCCTTCTAATCTCCTTTAGAGTTCTCAAGTAAACCAGACCCTAGAGAAACCTTTCTAGCATGAAAAGGCCATAGTCTATTAAACCCAAAACCCTTATGAGACCATGTCGTTTTGCAGCATTTGCTCCCCACTTTATCATGAAGAATATTATAGTTTGAGCTGCTTATATTTCTGAAATAACACAAATCAGCTCCATTATACTTGTAAACTTGTTGTGTACTCCCAAGTCCACCCACTACCAAGTTGTTCTCCACAAGAGTATGTGCTAGACCACTCTGCACATTCTTCAGATTGCTGCTCGCAAATCCAAAACCAGAAGAGCCCTTAGAATTGTTTACACTGTAGAATTGTTTACACTGTCTCCCAATGTAACATTTGAAATGGATAATGTAGCTCCATTTTCTTGATCCAAGTTGCCAGTATACAAGAAAAGTGAAAATGTTTGAAGCGATTTCAGCAAGTTAACATGTGAAGATTGCAAATTGGCACGAACAAAGTCGTTGAATTGGATGCTCTGACTCACAATCTGCTTATTTCCACTGCCTCCCATCACTATTGAGTTTGTTGTAGTAGAAGTCTTGAATGGCATTGGTAGTGATATTCCCATAGGAGGACTTAACCCATCCGGTTAACTTTATAGACCGGCTTACGCTCCTCAGAAACGTTCCGTCGAAACCGGAGAAGTTTGACACCAAGGAAACGACAAGGGGCAAGCCAACATGCTTCAAAATCTTCCATTCAGTTTTCACGCCATGTTTATCCAACCAAAGATGCAAATTTGCGTCAATGTAACAAACATTCAAGGCGTTGGTAACATTTAAACCAATCTTATGAGTTTTTCCATCCAAAATTTTCCCAAGAAAAGGTGTGATTTCGATGTCATAAGAAGGTAAACTGAATGAACCAATACCAGAAATTGGTCTCCACAAGAGGGGGCTAACTCCACCAGTATAAATCACGGTAAAAGGCCATATAGAACCAACAAGGTCGCCATCAAGACTAACTAAAACCTCCCTAAAAGGCCCATTCCCAAGAAAACTAGTACTGTAAACGTCGATATACTCATTCGGAACATTCGAGTACCAAAACTCGTCATTCTCATGAAACGAAACGTAGACTTCAAGCACAGCCCTGTAAACGTTTCGAGGAATTTTCAACTCCTTGAATACAAAATTAGTCGAATTCTCAATTTCGAACCACAACCCATCATTCAATGGCAGATTTCTCGAAATGGGCAGTACCAAATCTGCCCAAGAATTGTACCCAGGTACCAAATTCTCCCTATTTCCGCCATGGCTATCTAAATTTTCTTCTTCAGGTGGATAAAAATGAAGAGTCACATTCACATGATAAATCCCATAATGCGCTTTATCTATAACGTTACCAAGATAAACGGCAAGCGTTTGATTCTTCAAACGCAAGGAATAATACCTCGCGATATCTTTCTCAACGCTCCAAACGATACCAGTAGGTATAGGCTCGGCCGTACAGCTACGGAGAAGCTCAACCCCACCAACCCAAACCCCGAAAATCCTGTCGTATTGTCTTCCTTTGCTAATGGCTCTCCATTCGAGGAAGATCTTGGAGAATTCCTTGGGGTGTGATAAACAGTGGGAAGGAGGGGTCTAAGGGGCTAAGACTGGAGCTTTTCGGTAAGTGCAGCCGAAGTCATGGCCGA
>JXTB01000894.1:0-49651 GCA_002914805.1 Parasponia andersonii | reverse complement strand
TTTAACTCATCTATTTTCTCTGCACCTGTTTCAGGCACAAATGAAGCATTTTGACTGCAACCCTCACCCACAGGTGTCAACTTCGGTAAAATGGACATACATAAAGGAGTACGGTTCTGAATAGAGTAAGACATCTCCTCAAGCCAAATTTCTAGGTCACTATCAGAGGTAATCTTCGTTGGAGGAATAGGGATTCCATCTCCACCATCACATTTATAAACAACCTTAAGTTCTAAATCAAAACGATTTTTATCAACTCCAATCACCTCATACAGCTTATCTACAAGGGTCACAAAAGTTATACCCATCCATACACCCATGGCCTTACTTTCTTTAGCAATATAAGACCATAATATTTTCTCTGACGAAAACTTCCATTCACCGTTATACAAAACTATGATGTTGAAACGTGACTTTGCAGATGAAACAAAAAAAAGAAATTAGATTCAACAGAAAAAATCATAAAATGTAAAAGGAAGAATCTATATTTTTAGCCATTGAAAATTGGTCGAAATTGGTCGAAAGAAATAATCGAAATAGTCATCGAAAATATGTCGAAAATTCGACTACCATCGAATTATAGTCGAAATATAGTCGACGAAATTCTTACATCTCAGACTTCAGCGAAATTTGGTCAAAATTATAATCCAAAGTCAAAAAAATAATCGAAATAGTCATCGAAAAAAATAATCGAATTGTCATCGAAAATATGTCGAAAATTCGACTACTATCGAATAGTCATCGAAAATAGGTCGAAAATTTGACTACCATCGAATTATAGTCGAAATATAGTCGACGAAATTATTGCATCTTAGACTTCATCGAAATTTGGTCGAAATTATAATCGAAATACATCGAAATTGATCGAAAAAAATTCCCTATATAATAGTCATCGAAAATAGGTCGAAAATTCGACTACCATCTAATAGTCATCGAAAATAGGTCGAAAATTCGATTACCAACGAATCGAAATATAGTTCGACGAAATTCTTACATCTCAGACTTCATCGAAATATGGTCGAAATTACATCGAAAAATCGATGCTTATACTGAGGCAGTCTGATTTTTTGAGAAATCCAGACTTTTGCAGATAATCCCAGACCCAGAAAACAACTTTTAATGTATAAATTATGCTCGTAACATATCAAAACTCAGTTAAAAATCATTTCAAACAGTACCCATATAAATTACATACCCATTTCACGGATTTCCGTCTTCCGTCTTACTGCCACGTCTTTATTCTGTTTTTTCAACTTTTATCCTTTCTTCTTTTTTGCTCTTAGAATTTCAGCTCCTTAGACAGTGTGATAAATTCAAGCATGAGATTACATGAAAGATTGTGAGGATATAGAGGGAGGAATAAGGAAATACAGCTTGGTTAAAGAGGAGAAGAGCGACATATACATTATAAACCAATTATAAAGGGCAGAAGTGACATTTCAGGTGAGTATATGCATATTTTTCAGAGTTTTATTGAGGGAAGCATATGTGCCAAAATATGCCTCTTATAATGCATATTTAACCTAATTTCCCATTCATTTAAGGTAAGTTCGTATTTATTTTGCAGTGAACGAGTTTCTTTTTGTTTAGAAATCCTAGATTTAATGAGTATCATTGTTCTTTAATTTGGAATAAAACATAAAAATATAATTTCACTCAAGCAAAGAAGGAGTGCATTAATGAATCGTTATAAAAAGCGGAATTTCTAAATCTATCAATAATTTGACTATGTACGTTCAATTTTGTTCTACATCACAAAAAAATGTGCTATTATTTATTTTTTACTTTGTATATTCCTTGTACTCCGAAAGTACCCCTATTATTTTGTACATTCCTCGTTTTGTTATAGTGATGATTTTTTTTAGGGATTTGTAATGATGATTTAAACAACAAAGCCTTAGGACTGAAGCTATTATTTAATCAGGTTTCATTCGGTTTAGTTAATTTTTATTTTTTTTTTTATCTTCTAAGTTTTTTTCTCAAATTTTATATAACTACCAATCAATTGTATATTGTGCTTTGTATTTAGTTTTATTTTTGACAAAATTGTAAAAAATATATTAAACAAATCATAAAAACTCATCATCAAAACCTAAAATGAGTTAGAAAAGATAAAAATTCTTACAATACTCAATATATATGACTAAAAAAGAACAAAAATAATAATGATATATAAAAATAGGAGGAGAAAAATCTATGAAACTCGTTTCCTTCTCTTTATATATATATTTTTTCATCTTCTAATTCTTTGTTAGGGTGCCGTTTATTTATTTATTTTTGGTGATTTTGAATAATGAAAAAATAACTTCCTTTAGGTTGAAGGAATTTTATAGTTTTTTTTATTCGTTGTTGTGTTGAAGATTCTACATTATAAGCATAATGGGTGGATTAGCTCTTGAATTGTTATTTTTTGTAATTATAATTATGGATAAACTTGTAATTAAAATTTGAACATACATGTCAGATTGTTGATAGATTTAAAACTTTCCTATAAAAAAATCAAACCACATATAATCCATAACAAAGAGACATCAGATCAAAACATTTTTATCTGTGACTCAAAAAAATAAAAATAAAGAACTATATCGAAATTTTGAAGAAGCGCGTGCAACTTTACAAAAGAGATAATTAAAGCATTATATAAGTCAATGTCGACAATAAATTTTCCATAGAAATCAACATTTGACGTTATAAACTTCCGATATTTGAATTATAGAATCTTCCAATTTAAGAGTATTATTTAAAAACTTGGATAATATCCAAATAAACCTACATTGTTTTGTCTTTTTTTAAAATAACCTACACCTTTTTACTAATATCAAATAAAATCTTTTATTTGTATTTTTTTTTATTAAATCTCACCAAATCCATATATATATACAACCAAAATTGGAGTTAAATCGTTGAAAATAAGTGTTTTTAACATTTGAAATAAGATAATAAAATTCTGAAAATAAATTTTTTCGTGTGTTTGAAAACTGATACAATTAGATTCCTAAGATTACGAATTATTCTTAACTCCATAATGTCTTGACTCTATATTGAAAGAGCCTATACTAGTTCAACTTGTGATTTGTTTTCTTTTCTTTCCTAAAAGATTTTGGTTCTTGTTTCATTCTTTACACATTGTATTCTAAAAATTTGTTTTGGCTTATGCAGTTCGCAAAAAGCTTAATTTTATGAGACTAGTATGGTTAATGATTACTAAGTAAGCAATCTTGTAACCGGAAACCAATCAATCATCAATTTTTGTGAGTAGCCCGGTCTGCAGTATCTAATTTGATATAACAAATAACCAAAAAAACATATAACTAAATTGGCATTACTAAAAGCTAGTAACCAGAGAAATCAAAACTGGTAATTTGAGAAGCTAGTAACAATTATAAAAAACAAAACAAAAAACAAAAAACCATTAACCAAATTGGTAGTAAAACAACCAATTTCTAGGAGACATTGCTATCTAAAACTTTGGCTGATTGTGAGACACGGGAAAATAATTGGATCATTTTGTTGATAAAATAAACTGGAGTTACTACTTATACGAGACTGCTTAGTGATATCCTAACATATGAGTAAGAGCATTGTTTTCCAATTCGCTTGAACGATACAGCTATCACGTCAGCATCACTGACTATCCCCGTTTTCCATAACTGAAACCAAAAATCAGGTCTTTCTATACTTATACTCGCTCATATTTGGGAACTCGTATAGCAGCAAAATTGTTGATTAGAAACTATGTAACAAAATTTAACTCAGAACAAACTAAAACCATGTAGATAAATGCACAGATATAAGTAATAAAGATCCAAATTAACCAAAACCAATTGTGGAAAAGTTAATAGTTTTACCTAAGAAGTAGTATATTCAAAGACCCCGAACAGTGATGGGAGAATCTGACAAAACAAACTCTTCAGCGGTTTCTGAACCAAGTCCTTGCACAGCTCTGGGGGGAGTGAAGCACACTCTGTACAACTCAAGACTAAGCTCTTTCTCCCATTCAGAAGCACTACCCAAGATTTCAAGAATCACGTCCTCTCCGTCGAACATTCCCTTACTCAATGCTCACATTCTTCCTTCTCTCTACGTTTTTTTTATCATTAGCATTTATTTAGTCTTTTTTGCTATATTCATCTTTGTGATTTATATTGTCTTTATTTTAATTTGAATAAAACATCTATAGGCAGGAAAAATTATAAAAACGTTCACAAATAACATAAAAATAGTCTGCAGCAACTCCAACAACGTATTAATTTACAGACAAAGACACACAAAACTAGTTGTTCTTATTCATATGTACAATGAAATAACAGCAGAAAGGAATCATCTTCTCTTTTGTTTTGAAGTACCTAGAATTGATCTAGTAAAGGAATGCTGTTATACATCACACATATGAAGAAACAGGAAACCTGAATTTGCTTACCTTCCCAACAGTTCTCGAGGCATATCAGATACTAGAAAAGCTCTTCGGCTCGGAGTATACAAGATTGCTTGGCCCAAAATCCAAAGATAACTGTTCCAGTTTGCTGCATGTTTTCCTCACTTTATCATAAACTATATCATAGTTTAAGCTGCTTATATTTCTGAGGTAACACGCTTCCCTATCTTTATAGCTGTAAACTTGTTGTGTAGTCCCAGTTGCACCAACAATCGAGTCGTTTTCTATAACCATATTACCCTCGCCATTCTGAAGATTTTTCAGATGCCTCTCTGATGATTCAGAGCCAGCAACTTTAGAAGACTTCTTCTGTTCAAACCCCAAAGTAAAATCTGTACCAAAAACATAATCTCCATTTCCTCGATCAAAGTAGCCAGTGTACAAGAAAAGTGGAAACTCTTTCTCTAACTTGATTGAGTAGACACCTGAAAATGGTATTTTGACATGAACTGTATCATTGGAAAAAATGCTCTGGTTCACTATCTGTGTGTCACCATCATTCTGCATCACAATCGAATTGGAGTAATAGAAATCCTGAATTGAATGAGTTAAAATATTCCCAAAGGAGGACTTTACCAATCCAACGGACAATACCCTTCTACTAGCAGTAGTCAAAAATGTCCCATCTAGCCCTTTGAAATCTAAGACTTGAGAAACATCAAGAGGAAAGGTAATGTGCTTCAAAAGCTTCCCTTTAGTTCTGGGGCTATGCTTGTCCAACCAAAGATGCAAATTTGCATCTACGAACCAAACATTTAAGGCATTTGTAACATTAAACCCAAACGTGTGGATCTTTCCATCTAAGATCTCACCTAGGAATGGAGTAATTTCGATCTCATAGGAAGGAAGATTAAAGGAACCAATGCCAGAAATAGGTCTCCACAAGAGGGGATTGAAGCCTCCGGTAAAAATTACAGTAAAAGGCCACACCGCACCAACAACCTTACCATCAAGACTAACCACAACCTCCCTAAAGGGGCCATTTCCAGGTGTATCACTAAGGTCGTTTTCAGCAATGTAATCATTGGGGAGATTTGTATACCAAAATTCATCATTCTCATGAAATGACACATATACTTCCAGCACTGCCCTATAAGTATTCCGTGGAATTTTAAACTCCTTTATCTGAGTATCCATGGAATCCTTAATTTCAAACCACAAACCATCATTCAGTGGCAAATTTCGCGAAATGGGCAAGATCAAATCAGCCCAAGAACCGTGCCCGGAACCTAAATTCTCAAAATTTGAACCATGAACATCAGTTTTTTCTTCAGCAGGGTAAAAATGTATAGTCACATTCACATGATAAACCCCAGTATAAGTGCTATCGACAATATTTCCAAGATAAACAGCAAGTGTTTGATTCGTCATGAGCAGAGAGTGATACCTCGTAATGTCCTTCTCAACACTCCAAACGATCCCAGAAGCGGTTGGCTCCGCGGTGCAGCTCCGAAGAAGCTCAACCCCACCAAGCCAAACCCCGAAAATCCGATCGAATTGTCTTCCTTTGCAAGTAGCTTTCCACTCGAGGACTATCTTGGAAAAATCGTTTGATGGGCAGTTCGAAGGTGGGCTATAGTCTGCAAAGACGGGGGGTTGCCCATATGTGAAGCCAAAGTCATGGCTGAGGACCAAGCGAGAGCAAGGTCTGGTTCTGGGCAGGTCAATGGGTTTGGTCACTTCGAAGAACCGAATTGGAGAACTGTCCTCGAAGAGTGAGAGTTTGGGGAGGAGCTGGGATTTCAGAAGGTTGATTTTGTGTACGTTGGCTAAGGAGAAGAGGGGTTTGTGGAGAAGAAGCAGAGAGAAACAGAAGAAGAGTGAGGAAGCCATTAATGGGGACTCGGGGGTTGTTCTGAAGGAGTGTTGAGTATATATTATGTGACTATGTCCTTGGGGCTCCGAGTAGAAACAAATTCTTATCCGCTAAAGAAATTGACATATACCAAAGTGATGGAAGATAAAGTAGTAGTATTAGAATCGGATAAAGTAGTGGTATTAGAATGGGAGTCTTTAACAGTACCGCATTACTCCGTTTTCGGAGACAATAGCTTTTTGACTCTTTAGCATAGTAGAGCTGACAATGCTCGGAAGAAAAGAATGGAGGTAGAATTTGAAAAAATAAAATAAAATAAAATAAAATAAAATAAAAGCAAATACGGTGTAGCATTAGATTAGATTTTAATGAAAATATTTTTAATTGTGTGAAAAAAAAAAAACAATCGTTGCAGTATAAAATAACCAAGTATTTAATAAAATTGTAATTTTAAAATATCGTGATTTGAAAAAATTGTATAAAAGTATTTAGTAAACTATATAGTTAAATTATTATACAAATATAAAAATGATTAAAATTAATATTACTGTACAATTATGCATATTTATGGAAAGAATTTATGATTATTTTTTTACAATTGTGCATATTTTTCATGTATTAAACATATTAATATTTTTTAAAAAAATGATATGAAAATAAACTTAATTAAATTAATTATTCAATTAAATTTATTTTATTTTATTTTTAACTAAATTTAAAATTTCAATAAAGAATCAATTTGACTACTTCAAAATAACTAATATAAAAATTATTTTAGTCGATTGTGATTTAAATATATTAATACTTTTTTAAAAAAATTGATACGAAAATAAATTCAATTAAATGTTTAGCATTTTTGCTAAGTGAGGATATTTTTGACATTATAATTTATTTATTAAAAAATAATGTACAATTTATGTACAATTTAAAAATCAACGTTATGTGAGGCTAACTTTAGCTTTTGACAATAATAATATAAAAAATTATTAAATAATTTGATTTTTAAGTTTTTACTAAATATCTTTTGGGTCACGGATTATTCGAAAAATGCTTTTATTTTGTTAAAAAGTTAAATCAGGCCTAAATCTAAAAGTGTGCAACATAATCTCAAAAATAAAAGTACCATTTAACTTTTGCTTTTAGGAATCCCCTTTCAAGGAGGAAAAAAATGGAAGGATTTTATTTTATTATGTTTGGATCTAAACCAAAAGAAAAAAAGGAAAATAAAGTTTTAGAAGACAAGAAGGAAATAAAGAATAATGAGAGAAAACAAAACAGAAAATATGAGAAAAATATATTTCCAGAATTTTATTAAAAAATATTTTTTTTTCTTTTTCAATCTTTTTGTGCATATTGTATATTCTTCAAACTTGCAGAAAAATTAAAGGTTTTCCTAGAATTCTACAAAGTATTGTTTATCAACTTTTATTCTTTCTCAATTTGTTTTTAAAAAAATTATTCTATATTCACCAAATTCACGCAAAACATTTTTTCCAGTTTTTTTAAACCTTTTCCCCCTTCTTTCTTAGTTAGAATCCAATCATAAGAAAAATAAAACAGGGAAATGTTTAAAGTTCATATTTGATAATGTTTATGCTTTTTCATTTGTAAAAGCAAAATAGAGAAGGAAGATCTTCTCGACATAGCGTTCAAAGAAATTTCTATTGTTTATTTATTTTATTTTCAAAACAAATAATAATAATAATAATAATAATTTACTGAACAAATGAGCTCTCAGATTTATTATCAAATAAAGCTTGTCCAAGTCCAAACTCCGAAAAATCGGTCGCTCCAATATATTGTTTTCCAAACCCCGAATCAACATGATTTTTTTTTTTCCGTTTTTATATCAACTATATTAGGAACAAACGATTTTTTTGGTTCTCAAAGCCATTCATGTAACATGGATATATAAACAATTTTATCAACTATATTAGGAACGAACATGATTTTTCTCAAAGCCATTCCATACAAGTTTATAACCGAATGGCAATCACAAGAAACATCATTTATCTTCAAGACAGAGAATAAAAGATGCACATTTTACACTCAAACAAGGGTTCGATTCAAAACCGAAATTTGACCAGAATCACCATTCAACAAGAAAACCTCCAATGGGACATACAAAGAAGAGGCTATAGACGATCCAAACCTATAAGTGGGTTGAAGTATTTTGCTGCCTTTAGCACACTGAATAGTTCGAAGCCGTGGCCCAGTTCTCATCTGCCAAATCTGCACAATGTCGCCAAGGAACAGAACATATTCAGCAAGTGACAAAGTTGATTGTTTTTACCCTCTTTGTTTTTAATTGTTTAACATATATGAACTGACAATGTTAATGCTATCAGTTTAATAAAAGTGATTGAGAAAATGAACGAGGCAATGAGCACCCACAGTAATAGACCATTATGCTCAGGATCACTGTTGCTCTTAAGATTACTCGAGAAAAGCAGCAAATACTTCTTTCAAAGGAAAAATCTCCAGCTTACCTCAATTATTCCTTTTCGAGGGGCATGAATAACCAGGCACAGGCAGTAATCACTCTTCACAGGTTCATAATAACTAGAACTAGAAGCTGCAGAGTCTCTATTGACTAGCATCTCCATGAATAGGCAACTAGCTTCTCGATATCCCTACAAAACCATTAAAGTCCATCAGGAGAGAAGGGGGAGATAGGGAGCAGGTGAAAAAAACCAATGCCAAAATGTTCGGGGAAAACCTTCCATAACCGCACAACCACAAGAGCTTGAGTGTCTAAGAGCAATATACGGCCAAGTGAATCTGTTATTGCCGCTAAAGTGCCACTAGGAGATAACGTGAGTTTTTCCCCTTTTCTGGGGTAATCCTTCAAAGATGTCAACGGAGAAGCTGTGCAATTTATGATGCAAGTTAAACAAGAAACATAGCACACAGTTCAAAATAGTTGAAATGCCAAATATGGAAATCTCTGAAGTAAATGAAAAGAGACACTAATAACAGCTTTGGCAGAACATTGATCTAAGTTTCACCTAAGAGTACGCTGAACCCAGATTTAGTTGACAGATGTTATTCATCTGCACTTGAATTCAAAGATCACGTTCCTAAAGTTCAATATATAGATTAGAGTATCCAAAATGAACACGTAGAAAACAAAGAAAAGAGTTCAAGTTTGAGATGGAGGCTCCAAAAAGCAGGGAATTGTCACTCCTAAAATTAGCTACCTACATTTTTGACACTTCACTCAGTGTGCTCATAATTTTCAAAACTATTATAGGTAATACAATTCTCTTTTAATGTTACACGCAATTGTGCCTTGCTTTTCCATTACTAACATACTTCATGAATGTGTAAGTACGCTAGTCACTGCTTCTCTTCCCTACATATGTTTAGTATTTAATGAAACACATATTATTGATATGTATATGTATATGTATACTATAGAATAAAGGGGAATTAGGGATCCATCAAATGTACCAACTGTCAATACCAACTAATGTCAGCCTTTAAGTTGTCAACATATCATTAGTCAATTCATCAAATCTGTATACGGTAAGTTATGTTTCAGTAATTGAACTATGAAAATTCACGTGCCATATCAGTTGGGCCAATAGTTGGGATCCTTAGCATTATTCATATCTGTACATATATACATATGTATATATATCCCATAAATGTGTGTGCATAAACATGAAACAGTAAAATAAACAAAGATAAAGCAGGTATTATACGATTCACAATTACTCCTCTCTCGAACCTAGGTACTAGCAGAACACATAAACAGTGATGAACCAGGTATCATATGATTCACCGTTACTTCCTTCTCATTACTAGATTCTAGCAGTTTGTACAAGAACCAAATAAAACATACCAAATGACAGTTCTTACCTCGAGCAAAAGGTTGAGGCTTTGCATTTGATTTTTTTGGTGAACTCTGTTCACTCCGCCAAATCATTTTAGAAAAGGAAGCTATAGTTGAAAATGTCACAGGAACTACTTTCGATAAGATAGCTCCGACTAAAGACCTATTTTTGTCCTCTGACAGCCTATATTGGAAAGAAGCAGAATCTAGTCAGTAACATACCCATAGAAGTAACCAAACAACAAGCAATATTGGCTGCAAGGAAATAAATATTACTGCGAAAATTTTGCAATTCTAAAGTGCAAACTCCCAGTATACTAACCTGAAGGCTGAGATCACAGCATCTTCTCCGACGGTGACTGCACAGTAATAGTGCTGACTTGACTGCTCAACAATAAAAGTAGCTGAATTCAAAACCAGAATACTTCAGAAAATTTCAATTATTTGTGGCAGACAAGAATCAGAAACGTTTTTGTGGAAAAACAACAAAAGTAGCTAGCCAACATGAAATTAATGGCAATGATTAACATATTACTTATGGAAACAAACTTTGATAAACTATCACCACTCTTAGCTAACATAACATCGGTATACCAATACGCCTTTAAAGAAATGAACACAATCTTAACGCACTAATATGCCCTTAAAGGTTGCATTGGTGAATCAGTACAATCAAGCAGCTACTGCAATACCTGGTACTCCATCAGCGGTGGAGGCATTATCCCACTGATTGCTGCATCAGCACAAGTGCCATACTTGCTGACATTCCACAGCTGGTAAGATAATTTTCCATAAGAGTTTCCAGAATCAGCATAATCCTGATTTCTTGGTTTTCTATCCCAAAAGCGAGAATTCGTATCATGAAACCATTGCTGCAGCATACTCTACATCCCAAAATTCAAAATCATGTCCTATAATCAGTACAGGTAAAGATTTTAAGATATCCAAAGTGACTCAAAGAAAGTAAACGTACAAAAGGTCAGCTGCAAACGACAGACATAATGAGTGACTTATTTATTTTCTTCTAAAACCCCACCAAAAATATAAATAAATAAATACACCCCTCACTTGTAAGCATTACATCAGATGAAATTTGACAATTAATTGATTTCTGTCCAAGAAGTAAACTCTCGAAGTTTAGTAGGAATCAAATACCTGAATTTCGGAGCCATCAAAACGAGCAATTACACCTCGCATAACAACACAAACCTCCTCTGAGGATGCTTCTTGGATCAAATCTCTCTTTGTTCCACGAACCCTCAACTTTAGAACCGGTCCAGGATGTATAAACTGTAGGGGGAGTAAACTATAAATTCCATAATTCAAAAATTGAATTTAAAGGCAAGCTGACCAATCCAAAATACTACTGTCACAATGCTACACACAATAAAGTTTACTGAAGAAACAAGGTAACACTCAAGGACAGAGCCGCCTAAGGTCCAGGGGGGGCATATTCCCCCCTCAACTTTTCACAATTTCAACTTTTACCCCTTTGTTGATAAAATATTCAATTTTATCCCTCATTTGCCCCCTAAATTTTGATAATTTAAAAATTCACCTACATATCTCATAAAAAAATTCAATAATGTTTCTCATTTGCTCTCATAGAATTTTACAATTTTTAAACTTTACTTATATTATTCTTAATTACTTGATTTTTTTTCCATACTTTTATGAATAATTTTTATTTGGACTTCACTTAAAAAAAACCTTTTTAATCATATTTTGGTCCATATTGACTATGTGTGTACCATTTTTAGAATTCTCCTAACTTATCTTTCTGAATTACAAATCTAGATGAAGGAATCAAAGAAACAAAAATACAAAGAGCAAAAAGGAGGAGAAAAAATAAATAAATTTAGCATTAGCTTTTGCACCCCTAAAAAATTTTCTGGCTCCGTAATTGGTAACACTAACTCATGGATAATAAATATAGACCGATAACAACTTTTTACTTCAATTTATTATCTCACTAGGCCTGCATGCAAATGGAAAATTGTGGATACCGTCGGCCTCTATTTCACTTTATAAGAAAAACAGAATCAGAAAGCTGTAAAATCGTGTAGTTTCAATCCAAAACAAAATAACATTCAAACAATAGCATAATGGAAGGAATTAGAAACCAATTTCTTTAATTTCCATTCTCTATATTCTCAAAACCACCAACAATAAACAAGATATAGACAATCAATCTTACTAAGCAAACAATAAAAAGATACTGCTCAAGCATGCGGAAAATGCTTGTCATACTTAAAATGCAATATTATCCTTTTAAAATGCAATAAAATGCTTGTCACTCTCACAAGGAACACTAGTACCACTCACACTGCTCCAATTGTTTCAGAGTCTAACATTCTCTATTCTCTTGTGTTATTTAAGGAAACGTTTTCAAGAATACTAACAGGTTCTCTCTTTTCACACTTTGACGAACTAAGAAAGAAGGCCTGCATTGGCCAAAAACAAAAAAGAAAAGAGTAAACTAGACGCTTTTAAGGCTTATCGATTATTCAAGGAGGACAAAGGCAAAAGAGTTGGTAGCTTCAGGGCAAATCAGTGTTGTAAGACAATGCTTTAATCTCAAGGACCTTGAATCCGCAAGTTGCCTCTCAAAATTTTCTGAAATTGTTTTCATTTACATTGCAATAAACGGACTTAAGTCTACAATCATACATGAACAGTACCATATCCATTAACTTTTTTTTTTTTACCCTATGGTTTCATTGTGTTTCAAAAAATTTCTCACAAGCCTAAGAAATGATTTATAACCAATCCCATATCGCAAATTTCACTCGAACTTAGATTGCATGTTCTACTTTTTCTCACAATTGAAAGCGAAAAACAGCATCAAACACACACATGTATGATGTACATACACACACACACACATACATATATATATATATTTATGGAAGTAACTAACCTGCTTATGAATCAAGTGACCAGCAAGAGAGAAAAGCAGAAGATACCCACAAGAGGTACCGACCGCAATGACCCGAATTTCATCGAAGACCAACCACTCGATCGCGGAGATGTACTCAGCCTCGATAGGGGACAATTCGGGGCGGATCTTGACCCGGGTAGTATCCGAATCGGACCATCCGAGAGTGACGATGAGGGATCGGTTAGCAAGCGCTATGGCGTTGGTGTCAAGTGCGCAGAGCAGGTTGGGGTTATCGACGAGCCAACCCTCCTTACCGGCTCCGAGTTCGCCGAGCTCTTCGCAGGCTATGCACCCTAATTCGGTGGTGTAGCTTCGCTTCGCCATTGTTGTTCTTGTTGGAGCTTCTGGCTTCATGCCATTTCAAAGGGATCTGGTTTTTCTTTCTGGGTAAGCGAAAGAACAAGGGGAGAGGGAGACTAGATTAATACTTTACGTAAGATCAAAATTTGCAGACCCTTTTTATATATTTTTTTTTTCCCTATTTATATTCCGCGCTTCAATTTTTTATTTATTTATATTTTTCTTTTTCTTTTGATAATTATCTAATATTGAAAATAGACTCCTCCCCCAAACTTGAAAAATAAATAAAATATAGATGATCTTTTGGGGAAAAATACTCTCTAATTTGTAAAAGAATCACGTAGACATCTCAAAATTGGTATCAACTTGGTAATACTAGTACACGTAATTGTCATATCACAATTTATTCGATGGATGAACGTTATTAATTTATCCGTGTGATAATATTTAATACACTAATTAAATAGTAATGATTGATATATCACATATATTAATATTAATAATTTGATAAATTAATTAGAGTAATTTATAATTCATAACTTTTAACGTATTTCTTAGGCCATTGTAAAGATATTTCTATGGTATAATTATAAATGTTAGATGAGGGGGACGTTTTGTATTGTCCATAGTACGAGTGAATTAAGGATGCTATAGCCTAAATTTCCTTTTTAAAAAAAAAAAATTGAATATATTGATAATAGTTTAAGCTCAAATTATTTTTAGACCTTGGTATATGACTCTATGTATCCATTTAGCTTATTTGCTTATTTTCATTGTACATGGTTTAACTAGGATGTTATATGATATCACCAAACATGTGTTTAAGATTATAAGATCATGAGATCGAGTGGCCTCAGTCGTGGTAGTCAGATCAGTTTCATTGGGCAACCCACATACGAGAGATTCAGTGTGTGAAACGTGAGTTGCCAAATTTGGGAGATGCCACTCTCTCCTTTGTAACTTTTATTCATTATCAAGGAAAAAAAAAAAAAAAACTTATTTATTGGATGTTCAAGCAAGATAAAAAAAAAAAAAAAAGAATTGCAGGTAAGTCTGTTATCGCAGAGGTTGCTGTTTTTATTTATTTTTTAAATATAAAAATAGGCAAAAGGATAATAGTAGTTATTCACCCAAAAAAAAAAAAAAAACAAGTCAAGAGAAACCCGAGGCAGTAGCCAGCAGTGGCTAGCGCACAAGGCTCAAAAATGGCGGGATCATAAGTAAGTCCAAAGTCTAACCCTTGCAATCTAGTTTAGTTCTTGTCCATGCGAACCATCTTCACTTTCCATTCCCGTACTCCTGTTTCCTCTCACTACATAGCCTCTCTCCTTCCCAAAACCCCAAATTCCCCTACATTCTGCTCAGACTCGATGCCTCCACCCACCAAAATCGTGGCCGAGTATGCGAAATCGAACCGCTCCGCCTGCAAGAAGTGCTCCAAGACGATCGATTCCAAGACTCTCAGGTTGGGTTTGGTGAGCCGAGACGCCCGGGGCTTCGACATGACCAACTGGCACCACTTGGGTTGCTTCTCTCTTGCCTCGGAATCGCTTGCATCGGCTGATGAGATCAAAGGGTTCGACTCTTTGAAGGTGAAATCGATTTGGGTATTTGGGTCTTTTGGGTTTTGTTGTGTTGTGATGAGTGAAGGAGTTTGGGAATCGAAAACGGAGTTGTGGGTTGAGGAAATTATAGGGAACTAAAATTTTGTTATGGCAAGAGAAATGTTATTGGTTTTTGGTCTTTCTAATGAAGGTAATGAAAGAAAAGGCTAAGAATGAAAACTTCTTAAAGTCTGACGTTTCTATGGGCTTGCAGAGTAATAATCAAAGGGGACTAAGATTTTTATTTTATTTTTTCTTTTTATGTATAATTAGTCTTATCTTAAATAAATGTTTCTCTTTCTTTGTCTATGATTTCAGAGTGTTGATCAAGAAGCTTTACAGAAATTGGTGGAGACAAGTGATAAAACTCTGGACGAGGTATGATTTGATTAGTTGCTCAAACTTGATGTAGTTTGTAAATAAAGTAAAAAAAAAAACGGGAAAATAGAAAAGAAAAGAAAGATATGACGTGAAAACGGATATCCGATATTAATGAAGAAATTTTCTTGACAATCTTATGAGTTTTGAATGCCCCTTTTGATTCCATTGCAGCAATAAGGTTCAAGAAGGATAAAACTTTCAGGCTTTTCAATGTTTTATCAGGCAGCAAAAGAAATTTTCTCTCTTAAAAAATAGAGTTATTTTTTAATAAAGATAACTAGAAATGAAGAGATAATGATAGAGGGACTGCCAGGATTTTCTCATTAAGGATATAATTTACATAAGGAAATGTCTTGGTCTTTCAAGCGTATTTTCGCATGAAATCTACAGAAATGTCGTGGATCATATTTTATTGTTTCTATTATTAGGTTGACAAACAAGATGGAGATGGAGAAGAAGATGAAGAAAAGGAATCAGAGGGAAGGAATAAAAAGAAAGCAAAGGTATGATGATGATGATGTTAGAGAGTTAAATTGGAACGCTGAATGAAAAATTGTGAAGTGTATCTTCAATGTGTATGATCATGTTGTTGCTGGCTTACGTCCGTGTAATGGTAGGTGTGTGGGCTCTATATACTTTTACTACATGCTGACATCTCTTACATCAGAATAACAATATCCACTATTGTCTATCATTTCCTAGTGGTATACATGCTTATCCAGGTATCAATTTAAACAAAATTGAGTTGCATGTAAAGTCTGTTGTAAATAATATTCATGTTATTGCCCATTTTAAGCTTTCGACGCATTTTGTCGCGGTTCTTGTTGGGCCATTTAACCATTTTCACTTCACATCCTATATTTTGCTTAAAATTGAGCTTCCTCCTTTTCTTTATCGTTTCCTCTCTCTCCCCCATTTTTTTAGATGTTTGGATGATGTCTCTCCTTTTATTTCTTGAGAGCCCTTTCTACTGTTTGTAGCATCTGATATCTGATGTTTGATATTTTATTTCTTGTGTTGTTGTTTATTTATTCATTTATTGTCTTAGCTATGTCACATACAACTATAGGACATACCAATTGTTTTGCAGTTTGTTTTTGCTGCTGCTTTCTGGTCAAGATTAGTATTAAGTTCAAATTTCACATATTATTTATTTCTGATGTACCTTTTTATCAACTCAAACATTATATTTTTTTGTATTATTGACATGATTGTTTGCAGCTATCTATTTCTAAGGCTGAAGATCTGGATATAGCATTTTCAGTTTCTGATATCAAGGATAAGTACAAGGTCCAATCCATTCCTTATGTTTTTTGTGCACTAACAGCACCCTTTCAGTATTTTTGTTATCTTTCCATGTAATATAAATATTCTGTAATTTTTTGTAAACTTGGCCTTACAGCTACTTTTTCTTGGCTTGCAAGTACTCAAATTTAGCATGCCTCCCCTCAACCGATTTTTTTTTTTTTTTTTCTAATTCAGGATGCGACACTTTCACCAAAATGGAAGGCATTCCAAACAATTATATTTCTTGAGCGGGTGAGGTTCTTCGTCTAATTACCAAGTTTCAAAGAGCTTCTCTGATATGGTGTTTTTGCATGGCTGAGAAACGATACGGTGCAGGTTATCTTATAGTCATGATCACTAAATTCTGTCTGTTTCTGTTGGCATCTGTTTGTTTATTTTTGGCTTATGCATCCAACTTTGCAATATAGACTTGCAAGTTACAAGTTTTTGGCTCCAAAGTTTCATTTACATAGTTGTATTAGCTAGTACTATGGTGGATTGGTCATACAAGTTAATGTTAAGAGAAATTTGTAACTTGACATTTAACATGGTTTTATGTGTTTTACTTCTTACAGGATGATGGTCTTCAAGATTCAAGTAAAATTGCCGCTTTTGATTTTGATGGATGTCTTGCAAAAACTTCTGTGAAAAGGTAGTGTTATTTCTTATCAGGACACTGATGTAATTACTATTCATTGAAGTGCTGTAGAAGTATGGTAAATTGAACACCTGCCAACTGAAGAAAGTGGCGTAAATCTCTCTTCTTCTTCTTAATGGAGAGGGGCATCAAACATCTCAATTCTCATGAAAAGTTTTGAATTTCTTTTTTTTTTTTTTTATGAGAATTCGTTCAATATTTTTTAAAATTAATTATGTTGTTGAATGCTGATATTTAGGAGTAGAAAATTTTTCATTTTAAATATTATGATGCTACTAATTAAATTTTGCAATAATTATGCATTTGTTGCCTTTGCTGGGAAAATTGAAGAGGAAAGAAATTTAACAGTATGTATATTTGTAGGAGCTGTATAATGTGTGATGATTTATTATGAACTAATTTTTTTTTTGTGAATATTAATAAATATTTATGTTTCGATCGTTTGAATTTTGTTTTGAGCAATGTAGTGTAATAGAAAACTATTGCATTGTTATGCTACATTAGGCTCTCTTAATGCATGCCTCATCCTTGCACGCACCAAAAATCCGAGAATTCCCNAATGGAGAGGAGCATCAAGCATCTCAATTCTCACGTAACATTTTGAGGGTTTTTTTTTTTTTTCATACCATCATTATGTGCTTGACAAACATATGAGACTTGATATTAAAGTTAAAAAGTTTTCATAAAAAAGGTGAATCAAGATACTTGAGACACAGATTACAAAATGCTTAATTAGTTGGAAGCTTTTCAAAAATTTGGTTTACTAACAATCAGAGTTGCTGTTTTTATTTCAGAGTCGGTCTGGATGCTTGGTCTTTGATGTATCCTTCAATACCTGATAAGCTACAGAGCCTGTACAATGATGGCTACAAGCTGGTTCTTTTCTTTTATCCATATAAGCTTTCTCAAATTTTTATATGTGTTCTTATTTTTGCCAGTTTGATATTGTACAACTGTTCAATTTACTTCCTAAGCTTCCGTTTTTCGCAAGAATTTATTGTGTCGTTCTCCTGATTGCTTTTCTAATCTTGTCAGGTAATATTTACAAATGAATCCAACATTGACCGCTGGAAAAACAAGAGACAAGTAGCTGTGGACTCAAAAGTTGGGCGCCTCAACAATTTTATCCGGACAGTGAAGGTCCCAATTCAGGTAGCTATATCTGAATGTCTTCTGCTTGCCTGTGATACAATATAATTCCAATAAATGATGGTCCATGTGGTTAAGAATATGCTTACATGGGGAAGCACTTTTGGCCCAAGAAGTTATGCTTGATTTTAGAACCATTTGGTTCAGTAGGTCGAAATATTAAAAATAAAACACATTCAGAAAGTTGGATGTTTATTGAAATCTATAATATATTCAAATTATTTTGAAATTGTTGCTGAACTTTTTTTTTTCTTTTGCTCCCTGGTTCTTTGAATTGAAAATCATTTGTTTCTGTTACTAATTTAATGTGCATTTTCACAATCATAGTCAGTGCCAATATTGATTTTTCACCTCTGCACACCTGTTGCTTTGGAAATTCCGTTATTAGCCTTTTCACATGGCTGTTTATGGAGGTGAAACTGTTTCAATTGGGTTGTTCATATATAGACTTGATCTCAGGCTAATTTGGTACATTTCAGGCATTTCAATTTGTAAAAATCTTTACATAGTTGCCACCAAGTTCCTTGGTGGTTACGGGACTTGTGTATTCTACTGCACGTTTGAACAAGGCTTTTCCCATTTGTTTTCATCCTTTCTTCTTGTACCTTCCAAATCGAATGTTCAGTCTAAAGATTTTTCATTATCTGATACCTATATGCTGATGGAAAGTAAGAAAATCAGCGAAAATTTATTTTATTTGTGTTCCAAAGAGAGCAAATTGATAACACCACATGTGACTTAGCAGTCATGTCTTCTTTTTCTCTCGCTGAAATGAACCAAATGTGGTACAAGAAGTTTACTTTAGAATAGTTAATGACAAATTTGAGAATTTTGAGAGAAATGAGTAAAGGATTTGAACTGCAATTATATTAATGCAGATTTTCATTGCTTGTGGAGTAAGTAAACCTGGTGGTCAAGCAGACGATCCCTTTCGCAAACCAAAACCAGGGATGTGGCATCTTATGGAACAACACTTCAACTCTGGCATTTCTGTTGATATGGATCAGTTATTCAACTTTTCATTCCCTTACTTGTTTTGGTTCTATGATCTATTTTTATGTTCTAGGACTTATATCCTATGCTATTCATCTTTGATCTGGTTATTCCTATAATCTTTGGCCACCCAAAGAGACAATGAATACTAGTTAACTATGGCTTTCTATGCTTCTTCTTTAGATCCTTTTATGTTGGTGATGCTGCTGGAAGAGAAAATGATCATAGTGATGCTGATATAAAATTTGCACAGGTACTGATTTTTATTCCTTTTTTTTCTTTATTGTAGTAAAAGAAAACGCACAAGTTTTCTCCATTGTGGTATATAGCAAACTGGGTATCTGTCCTTGGACCCACTAATTTTTCAAGTACAGCATTTAGCATTACACTAGTCTGCTTTTGTCAAATTCATAATGGCACCTCAAACTGAAGATGTCAGATATGTTCAGGTTTATAGCCGTTCTTGGAAAGGCAACTAAAAGATGTTTATCCTTTATGTCTTTTTTAAAAGATGGAATCTATACCATAATAAATAGAACTCTGAGCTGTTCAGTTGTTCAAACTGTGTGAGAACGTTGTGGATCAACCTATCTTCTTTGTGAATGACTTAATATACAGAACCATCTTGTATGGAGTTTATGTCTCAAACTGTAAATGACATCCTCTATATTTTTGTTTATAACTCTGGATTTGAATATTCAGAGGGCGTATATTCTACTCTGCATTACGTTTTTTAAGATTCTCCGCTAAAGTCACGAAAGAAGTATTATATGGCTAAAATGATAACAGACTATATAAGGAGGCATCACGTGTGGCAAGCAGGGGGAAAGAGCTTGTGCTGTAGACTGTATTAGCCTTATTACGATAGCTGGATCTAAAGAAAGCGTCTTATAGATACTGCTTAAGTGGAACAATGCTTGACACAGCTAATGGGATGCCTCTTGTTTCTTTTCCAGTTCTTTGGATGCCAAGCATTTATCACTCTTTAGATTTAGATATTAGTTCTGTTTAGGACTCAGAAAAAAAAGTCATTTTAAAAAATTTCCTTTTGTTTTCTTTTCCCCCAGCCTGCTTGGAAACATTGTCGCTAGACATAGAATAACTGGTCTCGGTACATGCCTTGAAAATTCTGTTTTTTTTTTCCCCTTCTGAAAAAAAGGAAAAGTAGATGCCTTGAAAATGGTTTTCTAAGTAAGTAGTCTAGCAGGGAGATCCTTTGATAGTTGTTATTGAAGGTTAGCACTGTGCCAGTAAATATTCTTTGCTGACTTTTTTGATAAGTCTCAATGAATAGGAGATGGAGTTACTGGAATTTTTGTAGGGTTTTGTATTGGGTATCATTCTTGGCAAGGTAAAGGAGTAGATGGATGGAATTTATATGGACAAAAGATGTTTGAGGAGAGAACTTTTTACTCTGACCTTGGTCAATTCATATATTGGTCGCTCTCTAGTTTGTGTGCTGTAAATATTTGTGGCTTCTGCCGAGGAAAGCTTATATTATGTGGACTACTGCTTGTTAGCCAATAAGAAGTTGTCTATGAAGCGGTACAATCTTGGTTAAGATATTTTATACTTGGGTTATTTTATACTTCATTATAGCGATCTTGTTCCAATGGGGTCTTCTTCTGTCTTCCTATGGTATTATTTAGGTTATTTGATTCAGTTGGAGACATGCTGATAGTGTAGCTTTTCTTTATGAAGCGCAGTTTGACAGCAAGGGAGCTTCAGTCATCCTCTGTATTTATGATAAGATAAGAATAATATGTAACTTATAAATTTTGTATGTAACTTATAAATTCTTAAAATTTTTCAATATATTTGTTTATATTTTATTTGTAACTTATAAAATATAATTTCTTGATATAACTTGTGCCATATGTGTGTTTCCTGTGGTATGATTTATTACTCATTGAATGATAGAAGGGGTTGGACACGACTTGTGCTGGTTCTTGTAGCTTTCATTTTTGAACGGCTTGTCTCATCAGATCTTTATTCATATTTGCAGGCAATTGGTCTAAAATTTCATGTTCCTGAGGAATACTTTGGCATGTGATGAGCTTTGTGGCCTCTGGTTTCTGCTGGCAGAAAACCTTTTTCTGACAAGCTTGAGGTTCTCTTAGAATTTTGTTTACGGATTCCTCTAGAGATCCCAATCTAACTGTTGTATAGTTGAAAGATCTAGGATCTTAGCTGACTGTCATATATTAAGTACGTAACCCCCTTTTTTAAAATTCATCTAAATCCAAATTGGATGAAAGAGCCAGCAATGTAGCAAGCATTGTATTTTATGATCCTATTTTGCGTTGAACTACTGAAGTCCAGCTTCGCGCCAAACCGCTGTTCGCGCCGCTTTCTGTCTCTGGTGTGGTACCTTCCATCCAATCCAACTCCTCCACCAACCTGTCCGGTTCAGCCAAAAGTTTAGAGAGAACAATTTTCCACTTCAGGTTGAGTTTCTGGAAAACCTGGAAACCAATCGACTATCCCCTAGCACACCATGTGAAACACTGCTGAATGTCACTTGATCACTTAAAACCCGTTGTCGCATTAAAATTATCATTCTAACTTTCGACAACTAAATCCTTAACATCAAAATTATCCATCACATTATCGAAATCAAAGATTTGAACACTTTGCAATGGGTGCCAGTTCTCGTTTTGAATTTTGTGTATGATATAATGGTTTTTTTTCTCAATTTTTTTTTCCTCTCTATGGTGGAGTAGGATTCAAACTTAAGATCATCTATAGTGGGAGGAGGTGCGGTTATCACTGGGCTAAATCTATGACCATTTTCGATCTTTATTTTTTGATAGAGGAAAAAAAATGCAAAAAGAAAAATAAAATAAATTACGTTGACACCTCTTTGCTTATGTCAAAAGACTTAAGACTACAACGGCACTTCTGGACCAAATAAATCTGCATTATCAAATTCTAAAATTGAAAAAACAAAAATAAAGTCGGGTTTGAGCCAAAAAAATAAAAAATAAAAACTAAACAAAAATAAACCGCTTAATTCTTTGATGAACTCTTTCTATCAAAAGAATAATTAAATTATATTTAATGAAAAAAATTGTTAATGATAATGAAAATTTCCTTCATGTTTTTTAGTTTTGTTACCACCAGCAAATTTGTTGAGCTCGGACTTGTGTATTCATAGCACGCCCAACAGAGAATTCTCGGTATTCTCATTTATGTCAACCAAAAAGAGTGGTCATAGGCTTAACTTAATAGTAACCATATTTTCTTCTAACGTGGAGGGTCTCGAGTTTGATTTCTCACTCTCCCTAAGTTAAAATAAAAATAAAATAGTGAAAGAAGAGAACTATTTTAGAAAAGTAGTTAAGGAAGGTGAGCAAGCCATTTATTACCTTTAGCCTATATTTGGTGGAAGAGAAATTGAGAGAAAAGAAAGAGTTAGAGGGGAAAATGAAAGTAATATATATATATATATATATATATATATATATATATATATATATATATATATATATAAAAGGTTGTTTGGATGGAAGGGAATAGAAAATAAGGTTAACTGTAAAAAAAAAAAAGAAATTCTGAAATAAGGGTATGCAAGAATTCTTTAACTCGACTAACCTGAATAACTTGACTAACTTGATTAAAAGGTAACTCGAGTTGAATTTGAGTTAATAAATGTCAATCCGAAATTACAATAGTTGGGTTGGACGGTTTTGATAACCTACCCAATGTAACTCGATCCAACCAAATAAGATTTATTCTTAGTTTTTTTAAAAAAAAAATATTTTAAAATATATTATTCAAAGGTCAAAAAATTAGGAAAAAAATAATAATAAAACACTAAAATTATACTTACAAACCCTAAGCCAAGTTAACTCGGCCAATCCAAATAATTATTGGTTGGGTTACAAATTTAAAATTTTAAAATTGGGTAGGTTTTGAGTTTTATTTTGATTGGGCAGGTTGGTGGTGTAACCTGCCAAATCCGACCGACTTGAAGTATGATTTTTTTGTAATTTTAATTATGTCTTTTGGTTTGTACAAAATATATATGTATATTTCAAATATCTAAAAATATGTACTTTATACATATACATCAATTATTATTTTTTTTTACTAAACTCGGAATTTGAATTGAAAATATTTTATTTCTGCTAACTAATGTAAAAAATATACTATAATTAACTTAAAATAGTTAGCACAAATCAATTAATTTGTACATATAAAGTACAAAATTATAGAGATTTAAAATATGATGGTATAATTTTGTATAAACAAAAAGATAAAATTAAAAATACAGAAATATCATATTTCGGGATTTTTTTTTGCAATTATTATCCCTGTAAGAAAAATAATGGTAAAGCTCACAAAAAATAAAAAAAATAATTTCCTATAAAAAAAAAAAGAGAAAGAGAAGAGTTGTTTACAAAAATAAATGAAATTGAACTTTGGATTAACTGTAAAAAAAAATGTCATAAAATTTGAGTATTTTGGAATTTAAATAGACTTTACAAAATAATACTCTAAGATTAAGAATTTTTGAAAATTAATACATAAACTTTTGGACTAATTTCAGTAACGAGAAATAATAATAACTTATATTAAAACTAGATTAATTCTTATTATTTTTCTTGATTTTGACAATATTATTATCTTTTACTAAAATAATTGAAAAAATCAACTTAGATATTAATTTTCAAAAATTCTTAATATTTGAATATTATTTTGTAAAATTTAAATTTCATGATTTAAATTGTAAAATCAAAACTCACGATTATTTTTGTTTTTTACAATTTACCCTCGAATTTATTAAAATATTCTTATACATTATTTTTAAAATATAGAAGATAAAATAATTACTTTTAACATAAATTAACCCTCTTTCCCTTTTACGTACAAAACAAAGGGAAAAAAAAAGAAAAGAAAAAAAGAGTAAAATAAACAAAGGGAAAAAGACATTTTTATTTCCATCGCATCTTCCTCCCCCCTCTACCAAACACAGTATCAGAGTTTCAACCCTCTCAAATTACCACCCCATTCTGACAAAGTAACATTCACGCCCCCACCCACCTGGTTAGCATGCCATGGATCCGTACTATGAGCAGAGACTAAGAGACGAGGTCATCTACCTCCACTCTCTTTGGCACCAAGGCCCTCCTCCCACCTCCACCTCCACCTCCACCTCCACCTCCACCTCCACCTCCGGACGCATACGAAAGATGACACAAAACCATAATCCACACCATAACGCCAAGAACAAGCTCCCCAAGCCCGACCCACCATCCAATTCGGATCTCCAGTGGCCCACTCCAACCCCGGCCAAAGCCTCCGCTCCGGGTTGGCCCCAACCGAAGCTCGCTTCTGGACCCTCGACCCGGCCGGCGTCCGCGCAGGAGAGAGCCAGGAACACTGCCCTGATGCTGCACCACAATGCGTCCAACGCTTTTCGGGAATTCTTGGCCAAGTCCGGTTCTGACAGCGACGATAGCGATGACGATCACTCCGAAGAAGAAGAAGAAGAAGACCACGGAGAAGACAAGTATCAATTCTTTTTGAGAATTTTCATGGAGGGAAGCCAATTGAGGAGATATTACGAGGAGAATTTCGAGGGCGGTGAGTTTTGTTGTCTGGTCTGTGGTGTATTAGGGAAAAAGAATTCAGGGAGGAGGTTTAAGAACTGTTTAGGGCTCGTTCAGCATTCGGTTGCGGTTTCGAAATCGGAGAGCAACGATTGGCACAGAGCTTTGGCTCAGGTTATTTGCAGGGTTTTAGGCTGGGATTTCGATCGGCTTCCGGTGATCGTGTTCAAAGGCGAACCTCTCGGTCGAATTCTTGCGAAGGAAGGGGGAATTCAAGTAATTGTTAGATTTGTTTTGTGGTTATTTCTCTATTATGTGGTGATTTGATTTCTGGGTTTTGATTATTTCAGGGTGAACCTGAGGCAAATGTTGGTTGTTGTGAGGGTGTTTCTGGTGTTGGTAAAGAAAATGTGGTAGCTTTGAATGGAAATGTAGGTGCTTTAGGTGAAAAACATGGCTCTGGTAATAATCTTCAGAGTGACGGTGGAAAGCTGGTGAACTGTGAGGTTTGTTACTTGTATTGTGTTTGTGTTAGCATATTTGGTATAAACATGTTTCAGCAGCTGCATTTCACTTGTTATGTATTTCAGGGTAATGTTGGAGATGAGGGAGCTCATAAAGACACTGAAAATGTTAATAAAGGATTTACAGAAATGGGTGGAAATGAAAAAGGGGCTCTTGATGAGCCGGTGAGATGTGTTCTTTATTTGGATGTGGAATAGCTATAAATGGTTTTCTTGTTTTTCCCGCTTTGAATGATGTCTCTGTCGATGGTAAACTCATTTTATTTCTTGGAAGAGTTCTTCACTTTATATAGTAGAGATTGAAAGAATTAGCGACGAATGTTATTGCCTCCTTACTTTCATTAATCGATGAAGCAAAATTACCACATGTCATGATACTTTCTCAGTTTTATTTTATTTGTACATTCCTTGAAAAGTATAAATTACCTTCTCATTACAAAGTTTAAAACCATTATTTCCTAATTATGAGGTCCTCTACTGCTGCTCTGAGTTACCATAGATATTGGACCATCACCTTCAGGGAATAACATTGTATTAGGTGCTAGTTAATTGTAAGTAAGCATTTAGAGCTTTGTAGTGTCTCATGAGTAAAATTATGTGTCAGTAAGTTCAGAAGAATGTGGACAATGGCATGATGCTTTCTGTGTATTAATAATAACGGGACCTAAATGTGTTCAAATATAATGCTGGGATCTAACCAACCGGTGGTCTCTACTTCTGAATGGCCAAGTGCAAAGCCTGTTGAGAATACCACTTTAGCAGCATTGGAATGGCCTGCTTTCCAGCCTCATTCAGATTTGGCTTCTGCAGCAAACTCGGTTTCAGCAGAAGACCAGGCAAGGTTACTTGCGGAGCAGTTGCAACATGATGCCGTAAAAGCCTGCCAAAATTATTTTGCAAGAAAGTATGATTCAGAGTGATGAAAATGATAATGAGGATGAGGAAGAAAATGCATCTGACAGCAAAGACCCTGAAGAAGATGCATCTGAGGACAGAAAAGACACTGAAGAAGATGCTGATGGTGACGATGATGGCGAAGAAGATCCATCTGAGAACAGTGAAGATTCTGAATTAGATGCTGATAATGAGGACAAAGATGCATCCAAGGATTCTAAATTGTTCACTTTCTTTTCGAAGTTACTTATGGAGGATGATGGCAAGTTGAGGGATTTTTACGTGAACAACTGTGAAGCTGGGGACTTTTGTTGTCTAGTTTGTGGTGGAATAGGAAACAAGCCGTGGAAGAGGTTTAGGGGTTGTGTTGCACTAGTGCAACACTCAACTGCCATAACAAACGCGAAGAAGAAAATGGCTCATAGGGCATATGGGCAAGTTGTTTGTCGGGTACTTGGTTTGGATATTATTCGGTTTCCATCAATTGTGTTAAAAGGCGAAGCTCTTGGTAAACCCTTGGAAGATTCTGGCAATGCGCAGGTAACTATTCCGTGCATGCAGTTTGTGTAAGTAATCTTAAGTTAAAGCTAAAATGTACTAAGCTGGCTTTAGTTTATGATGCAGGGTGAAACTCAAGGAAGTTTCTGATTGTCTGAAAGATAATTCAAATCTTTCTTTTAACAATTTAGATGTTTTGAATGGTGGTAATGATGAAACAGTTTTTAGAGAAGGATTCCGGTGTTAATCAGACTGAAACATCAATGAAACAGGAGTTGACGGCAAGTTCCAGCTCACATGTTCAATCCTCGGTGAAGTCAGCTGAGTTGCAGCAGTTGACTATTTCATTTCTGTAATGTGGTATAAGTATATGCTTGACAAGCTATCTGAACCCATGATGTATATGGCTCATTGGAATGTGGCAGGGTGAGCCTGAGGAAAATTATGATGCTTGTAACGATGATTATGATAAAGATTCAATACCATCCTGAGTTGCAGTGACAGAAGTACAAAGGAGGTTCTGAGGTTTTTTTTAGACGAAGATCGAGGAAAATTAAATTAAAAAAGAAAAAAAAAAAACACTAATTCAGTGCTATAAATCTGATCTCTCAAGACCAAAAAAAATAATAAAAAAAAAAGAAAATTAGCGAAATTAATAATTAGGTTCCGTAATAAGAAGAAAAGAAGAGATGGAATAAATAATTTAAGTCTATAATCTCAATATGAACGGGGCGCGATGGGCAATCCTAAGAGCAACGAGAGATGACTTCAAGTCCATAATCTCGATAACATTAAAAGAACCTAATGACAAGAAAACATCTCCAATAGATACAGTTGACTAGACATTCCAACGGGCTACTTCTTTCAGCTCTATTGAGTGAAATAGACTGTTTTTCGATAGATTGTCGCCCGGAGTAAAAGTAAAAGTGGGGCTGGACTCGATGTTTAAGCTGAGAGGGATTGGACAAAGGCTTTTTTTTTGTTTATTTTTCGTGGGACTAAATTATAATAAGATGTTGTGTTAATTTACTCTCAGTTCTACACACTTTTTTTCTTATCATAATTAATCTAATTCTATTTAATAATCTAATGTTGTTGAATTCAATCCCGCTGCTGCCAATGAGTAGGAGAAGTGAGTCAAATCCAAACCCATTTAACAAGCACGGATTCTAAACATAGGCCGAACCGCGAAAGAGTGGAATTGTGGTTGTTCATAATATCGAAATGGTTGATCTATTTGTAATAGATAGATTATGGTCTTTGTAATAATAATAATAATTCACTCTCATAATAGATAGGTTATGGTCTTTCATTTCTTTCTCCTTACAAAGAAAGAAGAATATGGTGGTGACCCGGGACTTTTCTCTCCCTAAAACCCTAAACCCTCCATTCACTCACCTCCGCATCCCATCTCTCACTCCATTCACCAACCCTCTCCACAAAACCCTGACCTTCAGAACTCGACCCTCCGCCAAACCCCTCCAAATCTCTTCACTCTCCACTACCCCTTTTCCCATCCCGGCATTTTCTAGCCGCAATCTCTCGGCGGCGGGACGGCGAGATGTCCGGTCTTTCGCCGACAAGAGCAAGAAAAGGGCCAGCAGCGGCACCTCCTCCGCGGGTCGTATCGAGGGCAACGCCGAGTTCCGCCGGGAGATGAAGCGTAATGCTCGCCGGAAGGTCAAGAAGCTAACAGATTCGTTCTTCTACCGCCTGAAGAACCCGCACCGGAACTACCCCGATAACTTCACCGAAGATGAGCTTCAGGAAATCGGACTCGGGTACGACCGGATGGTCCGGTTCATGGAGAAGGACGACCCCAACTTGCGCCACCCTCATGACTGGTACAAATACGGCCAATTCGGGCCGTACTCGTGGCGCGGGATTGTCCTCGGCGACCCGGTTCGCGGGCGGTTCTCGAACGAGCGAGTGTCGATCATCAGCGAGGTTCGCGATGCCGAGGAGTGGGAAAAGATTGAGCAATTCGAAATGGCGCAGAAGTTTGGGAGAAAATTGGGGCAGATGGATAGGACTAAGTTTAGGTACTTCTGGGTTTTTGTAAGGCACCCGAGATGGAGACTCTCGGAATTGCCATGGCAGCAATGGACATTGGTCTCGGAAGTGGTGCTTGAAGCTGGAGACCAGAGATTGGATAAGTGGAATTTGATGGGCAGGCTTGGGAATACGACGAGGTCTATGATAACCAAATGTGCAGCTTGGATGAGGCCTGATATCATCTATGTTAAGCGCCCTGTTTTCCAATGTAGATTTGAGCCTCAAGATAATTTCTTCAGACTTCTAATGCCGTTTCTCGATCCGAAAACGGAGAAGGATTACATGTGTGAGCTGGAGAATGATGATGATGGCAGTGTTGAATTGTGTACCTATTTTGGTGGGCTTTGTAAGATTGTGAATGTCAGCCCCAAGGCGTTTGTGGATGATGTGGTTAAGGCTTATGAGAAACTGAGTGATGAGAAGAAGTCCAAGTGTTTGGGATTTTTGCTTAAGAATCATCCGATACAGTTGTTGCATCCTTACACAAAGGAGTGGAAGGCCAAGCTGGAGGAGATGGAGTTAGGTTGTGACGCTCCGGACGATGACGATGATCTGCGTGTACGCGATCCGGGTCAGACCGAGATTGTGGATTGGATTGAGGATGAAGATGAAGCTGGTGGTGTTGATGATGATGATAATATGGTTTTGGATGTGGAAGATGGCAGAGACGACGAATCGGGTGTTGAAGAAGAAGAAGAAGATATTGAAGAAGAGGAAACTGGTGAAGAAGAAGAAGATCAGAGGTATTGGGAGGAGGAGTTCAAAAAGGCATTGAGTAGCTCAGAAGCAATGGAGAAGCTAGTGAAACGGAGTGTGGAAATGTCTAAGCGATATAAAGAGCAACTGAGGGCAATGGAGGAGGAGGCAGCAGCAGAGCAACTGAGGGCAATGGAGGAGGAGGCAGCAGCAGAAAAGGATGGAAAAGGATATGGAGATGGAGATGGAGATGAAACTGAGTTGAGGGGTAAAAGGGGTAAAGTGAGTCCTGAGGAATGGAAGATTATAGGAATTGGTCCATGGAGGAAAAGAATTAAGAAGAGCAAAATCCCACCTGAACTATTTCTTAGAGGAGCAGTTAGACCTTTCACTTACAGAAATCTAGTAAAGGAAATTGTTTTGACAAGGCATGCAATTTTGGACGGTGATATTAGTGCCAAGGATAAAATATTGTAAGATACGTAGAGTGATCATCACCCCATTCTTCAGTCATGTAATGGATTTGCTTAATTTCAGTTCATAAATTTGGGTAATATTACATTCTGTGAATGAACAGACATAAAATCTGCATGGTAACTTCTGTTTTGTGACCAAAATTCTAGCTTTAGAGTCTTGGTTGTGCTAGAAGTGTACTTTTCATTTTATTAAAATGACGAATTTTGGTATTCAAATCTTTCTAACGAATATATTGCTGAAAACGACCCTAGTGATACGCCAGGAAGTGGCCCTTTTAGAGAGAGAGAGATTTTTGGTTAGTCTTGATGGTGAGGTTCTTGGTTCTATATGGCCTTGTACTATACCGGAGGCTTCAATCTTCAATTGTGGAGACCCATTTATGGAATTGGTTCAGTCAATCTTCTTATGAGATCGAAGTTACCACATTCCTAGGTTAGATCTTAGATGGAAAGATCCACATTTTCGGATTAATTTTACAACTGCCTTAACTTTTGATTTGTATATTTAAATTTGCATCATTGTTTGGACAAGCATAGCCAAAGAGACGGTATTTTCAGGGTAATACTAATGGTCCAAATGGATTTTGGATTTTGGATTTTGAAAAATAGTTTTGTTACGAGTGTTTACTGGGTCACGATATCAGGGATGGATCTTCCATTTTCTTTATGACCATAAATTTATGATTTTTCTAGTATCAATAAGCATTCACTAATATAGTAACTACCCTTCACATGCTCTTTGAAAAATCAATTTTCAAACACACAGAAAAGTTGGTCTATATTACTCTCTGAAAGTTTGGCTGAGTAATCTTTTTTTATGTTATTAGTTTCATACTCGTTATCAGTTTCATACTCGTTTTCAGCTATATATTTCACGTATAAAATACATGACATGCCTTTACAACATGAGATATACTTGTGGGATACATTATAAAATGTACACACATTTCTATGTAGATTTTCTATATTATGTTTGGAATCCAAGATAAGAAGAGAAGATTAGGATTACAAATTTATCCCATGTCTGGGAAACATTTTTAAATGACTAGATTAAAAAAGTTTAATCCATCCCTTCTAGGACCAGTTTGGTTTATCTCCTTGACAAGCTAAAAGTATTTTTCGAATAATCTGTGAACTAAAAATATTTGGTAAAAGCCTGAAAAACAGATTATTCAATAATTTTTGACAAAACTATAGTTTTAGCTTTTAAATTATGTAGGAATCTACAATATCGTTTAATGAATAAATCATAGTTGATTAAAATACTCTTCATATTAATTATTTTGAAGTAATCAATTGATTTTTTATTCAAATTTTAAATTCAGATGAAAATAAAATAAATTTAATTGAGTAACTAATTTAATTGAGTTTATTTTCATGTCAATTTTTTTCAAAAAAAGTATTAATAATTTTAGCATGTACAAATATTCATAATTGTAAAAAAAAATATTAATAAGCTCCTTCTACAAATATGCATGTTTGTATAATGATGTTTATTTTGATCATTTTATATTTATACAACAATTCAATCATATAGTTTACCAAATACTTTAATATAGTTTTTTCAAGTCACAACACTTTAAAATTACAGTTTACCAAATATTCTACTACTTTATGCTACAGTGGGTTTTCCTTTCGTGCAACTAAAAATATTTTTCTTAAAATCTACAGTTCTACCAAACTGATCCCTAGTCATCTAATTCCCCCTTGAGGATAATCATTTCCCTTCTGAGGGATGGGATAACACTTTATTAGTTCGTTATGCACTTACTTTTGAATAGTTATCACTTTTTCTTTGCTTTTTCGAGTCCATAGTTTTTTCTGTGCACTTATTAATTCCCTTTCTTTTTTTCTCTTTTTTTTTTTTGGAATAAAAATGTCTTTCCCGTTTTATCTTGTTCTGAATTTCATTCTTCTTTTAGTAGAACTTATTTTATTTTTTAGATATAATCTCATTTTGGTCCTGATTTTTCAAATGGTTTATTGGAGATTCTCGATCTATTAACATGTCCCATTTTGTCCCTCCTCCGAATTATTATAAAATCCTATTTTAGTCCTTAAACTTTAAAACATCTATACCCTAGCACCTGATTTATCAAAATGTCTCGTTTTTATCTCTATAATCGTTTAATTGTTAAAAATAAACCAAAAAAAGTATTAGTCACATGAGGTTTTTAATAAAATATTTTAAGTAATTTGAAAAATAAAAAATGAGATAATAGAAAATTTTTATTTTATTTAAAAATATTTTTTAAAAAACAATTAGTTTGATACAAAAATTAGTAATCCTATCTTAGTCACCATTTAATTTTTTAATTTTCATGATCTTCTTTAGATTTATTATACTAAGTAACTATTATATTAAATTCAAATATAATTAGGATATATTACATCTTTAAGTTTTGTCACAAAAATCTTGACTTATCTTATATATATATATATATATATATTAAAAAAATTGATTTACATATTAAAAATGCAATACATCCTAATTTTATTTGAACTTATTATAACATTCACCTAATATGATGAGTCTAAAGAAGACTCAAAAAAAAAAAAATTCAAAACTAAATCATGATCACAAAGGAATCACTAATGTCATACCACAATAAATATTTTGTTTTTAAACATATATATTTTATATAAAAAAAATTAAAAGCCTCATGTAAGTGACACATGCTCTTATTTATTTGTTTTAACAATAAAGTGATGGTAGAGATGAAAATAAGATATTTTAATAGATGCTCTTGTTTGTTTGTTTTTATAATAAAGCGACGATAGAAATAAAAATAAGATATTTTAATAGATATGTGTTAAGATATAAATGTTTTAAGATTTAAAGATCAAAATATAATTTTATAATAGTTTAAGGGCTAAAATTGATAATTTTTCTGTCCATTGTAACGAAATAATGATAGAATGACTGAAATGAAACACGTGAATAGATTGGTGGTCTCCGGTGGGTATTTAAAATGTTGGATAGGGGTCTCGAATGGTCTTCAAAATTGAAGATTTTAAAGAATCTTTTAGCCGATGAGATTTATATTATTAGAAAAAAAAATTCAAAACTAAAGAAGGAAAGAGATTAGAGACTCGAGGAAGGAGATGAGGATTCTTCTGGGATTTAAAGGAGACAATATTTCTACTGCCAATGTCTCCATTGTCAATGAAGAGATTATGGCTCACTTAGCAAATAAAGAAAAGAAGGTGCTTCTTTTATTCTTACAAATTAAGAAATAATATCTACATTGATTGTTTCAGCATTATCGATGAGATATCTTTATTTGATTTTTTATTTTTTTTTCAGAAAAACTCTAGTAGGGGCATAGTTCTGTCTTCTGATACTATTTTTTTTCTCTGGGTTAACTTCATTTTATATGTATATATATCTAATCAGTCTCACATTCAATAGAATAACACGATTTCAAAAAACTAAAAATAAAAAGAAAATAATGCATTGGATGCGTTGATATTTATTTTGAATCTTTTACTTTCAAAATAAAGAAAAGAGTCTATTTTGATAATCCATGTAATTGAATTGAGCTTGTTTTTAATTTGAATTTACGTAACTCTAGTTTTTTCTTTTTCTTTTCTTTCTCTTTTTCTTCATAATTGTGTGAGAATATTTTTAGAATAAGTAAATTGATAAAAGCCTCATAATTTTAATTTGACGGCTAAAAAATTGCCCCTATGGTAAGAGGGATTTTTCCCCTCTTACTGTAGAACTCCCCAAAGTTTATACTCCTTACCCTAAACAAGAATAAACTGGTTTTCCTAAAAAAAAAAAGTAAATAAATAAATAAATTCGGTTACCCTACCAACTAAGATAGATTACCCATGGATAAATGGGTGAAAGGGTAAGTTTGTCATGCCAAGTTTCTTAAAACATAAATTCAAATTTACCTTGTTGTTGAAGTATTAATTTGTAACAACCATTCTTTTGAGAAAGCAAAACAGAAAATTAAATTATTGCAACAAGCATGATGAAAAATGAGAAAGAGATTCTATAGCAACATAAATACTCAATATGTATGTATCTCTTTAGTAGTAGTTAATTAGAATATTTACATGTTTCATTTGTTTCCTGAAGAACTCAGAACTGAAAAGAGCGTAGCTCTTAGTGGCTGCCTTAATCTCCGTCACTCTCGATTCTGTCGACCTTGGCTCTGTCAAGGTCTTTCTTTTGCTACATTATGTGAAATTGTTTTGGGTGGTGTTGATGTTTTCTGTATGTTTACTAAGGAAATTTTGGAAGATTGACGGAAAAAATTATGGGATTTTAATTGAAATTTTCTGTTTGGTTGGTAAGATACTAGTGTTGATTTTTGCATTAAGTGTATTTATTCCTGATTTTAATTTTTTTTTCCCCTTTACTTGAATAAATCTGATGATGCCCATTAGTGTAAGTTAAAGAGTAATGACTAACGACTTTTTTTGTGTTATGCTGTGGGGGTTGATAACTTTCTTATTTCTCGGTATTATATCAGAGGAAGTGGGGTTGGACTATACCACATTTAAGTTTATTCACTTCTTGTTTTAACTCTCTTTGGTAGAAACCACAGTGGGCTTCCTTCCTATTATTGGATTTGCATGAGACTTCCTCTCTTTTGACTTCAATTAACATAACGAGCTTTGATACATTAGTTCCTACAGATTGATCCCCCCCAAAGAAAAAAGAAAAAAAAAAAACACTTTCATTTATTTTGAAGGTATACACAAGGGAAAGATTTCAAACCATTACAACTCCGCGCGTTTATGAAACACGACGAAAATAAATCGAAAATCTATTGTTTGTAGTACACATCAGAAGATAGGAGAAAATGAATTTAAACGAAAAAAAAAAAAGAAAAGAAAAAACCGAACATCTTAATATGCAAATTAACTTTAAGCTCAATCCTTAAAATGTCTTCGTAATATTTTCAAATTTACAGATAAAATTAAGAAAAGCCTCACGCTTTCCATAACTGAACCCTGTTGTTTGCTACAAATAATTTCAATATTATAAAACATGCCATATTCATACAAGTTACAACAGCAACATGTACATATATGATAAGCTCCTCCAATTAAAACATAGGAATTAAACAACTTTGGTAATGTAGAACGGGGAACTTATAGAGTTAAGTCCTCAGTTTTTGGTCTTAAATTAACATACAACAGAATATATTTACTCACAAGCCAGTTTAGTGCCAAAGCTGGTAAGGCAGATAGCAAACGCCTGGAAAGCTGATAAGGGCTGCCGATAATCCATGGTAAACGTATCATCCCCGACTTTACCAAACTGGAGTAAAACTAATTCCTCATCTCCCTTTCCTCCTGGCTGGCTTTGGTCCATTGTTGCAACCAGTTGGAAGTTCTTCACTGATGCTACTGTCACCCGGCCGTGAAAATTCAGACACCAGCATTGCAAATTCTCATGCCATCTTGGGGCTTTGTTTTTCAATACCGTGGAGCCAGAGGCAGTAGATTCAGGCTGCTTCATCCTGTAATCATCTACAGATTTATCACTGGAAGAATCACCAGAACATGGGCAATTCAATGAGCAAACCATCCTCCTTGGACCTCTTGATTTCAGGAGGTTGAACTTATAAGAGACACGCCCAACCTCAAAGCTGCCCGCTGGAACTTGGGGGCTTATTTGTTTGCTTGCAACACGACGGCTGGATCTACTACTTGATGGCTTTGCACCAGTGTGGGGTTGCTGGCCATCATAGATTGTAAAATTGGTGCCAAGGAAGTCCGAGCTGCGACAGTTTTGAATCGGTATCAAGTAAAGAGAAAAAGTAGCTTCTACTTATTTAACATATCATGACTGACACTAGCGCAGATATTAAAGTATCCCGGAAATTTTAAAGATTCACCTATGTGGCCTATAAAAATTCATGTACCCTATACTGAGAAAAGATTTCTACCATAGCCAAAATTCATGTACCTTAACAGAATCTTGCCGAAATAAGAACATGATTCATGCTATAAAAGTAACATGTATCTGGACCAAGGCAGTTACTATTCTATTAAGTTAGACTCATGCCCATAAGCATAAGGTCTTCTAAAAGTGAACACTATTATTATGATGAATTTCCGCCAGGACCTAGTTGCCCTCACTCTTCCATTTGTTGTTATTTAAGGATATTGATCAAGTTATATGTGAAAGAAATTCCAAAGCCAAACAAATCTATACGCTGAGTATTCAACAGCTATCATAAGCCAGTAAAATTCCATGGGAAAATTTCTATAGGTGCCAGTCGATGATTACATTACATAAGAAAAACAGCCGAATATATTGAGGAACCATTTGAACCCATATCAGTTCCTATATGTATATATATATATCTATATATATATATAGGTATATATCAAAAACCTGTTAAAATTTTGAATCGAAATGAGCTCCATATATAATTTGCTCTGTGAAATGCAAGCTACTTTGAACTGAACACAGTTGCTTACGCATGAAAATGTTTAACCTTCCTTGGTGGGGGATTAATAAACAAATGTACAAATAGGTCCAGGTAAATAACTTAAAGGTCAGACAATAAGTATAAGTATTCTCTTATCAAGTAAGACATTAGGTCTCAACCTCAGTGCAATGGAAGAGTTCAAGCAAAAGAAAGAACCACATTAAAAAATCTCAACCTCATTTTCTTAAGATAATAATGCCATACCTCAACTTTCCAACATAAGCATTACTGCCTTGTGATAGGTCATCAGCGTCGAGTGATATTATATATTCAGCATGCGCACCATTTCTATATCTCCGTGCTGCAAAGAGAAACTTCCCTTTATCTGTGAATGCTGAGCAGGGGAGGGGTAAATAAAAGAGACCTTAATCAGCAAAGACTTCAGTCCCATTGCAAGATGTCAAGGAACAACCACAGACAAAAGGAGTGATGAAAGCAAGTAACAATAAGAAAAAGTGCCAACTCAACAGACTCTGCAAAAACAAATTTAATGGAGACAATTAAAAAAGTGAGCTGCCTATGCATGTGTGCAAGAATTCCATTTGCAAGTTTCCAACTCATCGACCCCTTTGATACTCGTAATATTAAACATATGCAAGAATTATTGCTACTAGTTTATCTTATAGGTTAGTAGTAATTACCAATTAATAAGTCTTTCCAACCGGTACAATTCTTTCAAAAGATGTTAAAATGTAAAATTATACTGATTAAAGGTTATAGCAGTTTCTACCTAAAGCATAGAGCTAAGTTTTAGGACGATAAAATTCTTATACAAATAAACTTGTCAGAAACAAAATGTGTAACCTGTCTTCATACATATATGTGTGTGTTAGTGTGTCTGCAAAGTCTACAACTGCCAAAGAATTCCATAAATGATATGTAACAAACAGCTTCAAACTAGACAACTCTTAGGGATGTGTATGAGTCAAATTCTATTTAAGAGCAGAGGAAAAAACATACTCTCTCTCATGAAAAATCTGAATTGGTCAAGTTTAGACCAAGTCAAGATGACTTTAAATTTTAGAACAAAAAAATGTTTAGGACCACTAAGCATAGCATATGATGAAGCACAAAAGCAAGTCAACCAGAACTGGTTTTCATGTTTTTTCTTTTATTAACCTTTTTTTTTTCAGAAAGTGGTATCCATGTTCAACATGTTTGAATATATCAAAATGTACTACTCACATGGTGTAAGGGCTAGATACAGGTAAAACGTCGAAGTTTTCTTGTTCCGTTTTATAAGGCATTGATGGGCAAAATCACGCGGTCCTGGCTGCACTAAGCATAAAAACATTAATCAATTCCTAACATAAGAAAACTTGCAATGTAAATATGTAGCGTAAACTAAGAATCAGATGATAAAAATAAAAATTGTTCTAACGCTTTGTACATCGCAAACAAATGATAAATCTGACTTGTAACACATTCATATTCCACAATTCAGATTATTATGAAAGGTTTCCTGTTGTTTCACACCAAGCCACGGTCACTATAACCAGCAGTAACTGATGTAGATCGATATTTTACACCGCATTTTCATTCACGGTAGCAATTTTTCAATTGATAGATATTCCGAAAACATCTCTGTCTCAGGATCACAGATCCAAGCAATTTTCCTCTTTCTTTTAAACTAAATTCGCTCGAAATTGTTCTATTCTGAAACCTAGAACAATGGAGTGTAATCTATACAAATTGAAACAAATCGAAAATGCAAGATCCTGAACTCACTATCAAAAAAATACGAAAAAGTGACAAATTTATTAAAATTGAGAGTAAAATTAAACCTAAATAACTACAATTGATCCTAATTCCCAACTCATTATTTATCAAAATCCCAAAATCAAAAGTGATAAGGTGAAGGCGGAACCTGCTTAAGACAAGAAGGGAAAGTGATTTTGCCAGTGCGAGAAGGGGACTGGACGATCTCCTTGGCAATATCCCTCCACCGCTTGCAGACACAGGCGAAAGCGACGACGTTTCGGCGGTGAGGCCATCGGTCCTCGCTGGCCTCCACCCGCCGCATAATCTCGCCTAAGATCTCCGGAAGCATGGAAGACCACGACGGCGACGACGAGTCACAGTCCACGACTCGGCCGCCGCCGCCGCCCATCTCGGCCGAGTCGCCGCCGACTCGGCGTCCGGGGCCCTTATCTTCGTCTTCCGGCTTTAGTTCTCGAAACGATTTGGAAAATTTGCGAGACCGAAAGGCTCTCCTCAGAGACATGTCTTAGGGTTTCACTACCTTCATTAGAGCGACCTTTTCGGAGTTTTGTGTGAGAGAAAACAGCGGGGGTCAAAATGAAACGTGGTAATGGTGAGTTGACTAAGCTCTGACAGTAAATGAGAACGGGGCAAATTGATTGGAGGGAAGAAGAGACGTGGCAGCTACGGGGTGGTTTAATTGGGTTTCGTAATTGACGGGGCTGTGAGATTAATTTTCTGGTGAAGGTTGTGCTTGCCTAGTCGATGTTTGACCAGTCAATAACTCAAAAGCGTTAAGCACAATTCTGCAATCCATGTAATGAGACTATATTGTCCTTGTGCTGTGTCTCTACGAGTTACTGCTCCAGTTCAGTGTTCTTTATGAGAGTAAGTCGCTCATTGTTCCCTTACTCCGTGTATTCTTTTTTTTTTTTTTTTTAACCTCCCTTACTCTATGTATTCCAAGTTTGACCTTTTACTCTGATAAATTTACCTTAGCTTGTTTATTACTAGATTACTATGTAAATAGATTGTCGTTAGGCCCTGTTTGGGTTGCATGGTTGGACTGAATTGTGTGTATAGGATTAGATTGGAGTGGACTAGATTAGTGTCACGACCCTAGCATCAAATCAGATAATCGTACAATATTTAGCACAGTCCGTCGTACTGAGTCAGCCTACTAATACTCAAAAAAGAGACTTAAAGTAAGTTTTGAGACAAAGTGGTGAGGATGAGAGAGTTTAGGTGAATGAAAGCTTTGTATTACTCTTAGAATGCTTAGAACTCTCACAAATAAGACTTGTATACAAATGAACCTAATGGGTCCTTTATATAGGCAAAACCTAAATCAACCAACGGTTGTAATCGTGCCAAGTGGCATAATCTTACAAAAGGTCTAGATTATTCTTAAATAAAGTTATAATAACTACAAAGATATTTACATAGAGAATTCTAGAACAAAACAGATCTAGATCCTTCTAAGAGGTTCACCCACCATCTTAGCTCTTCTAAGTCATTCTAAGAGCTTGTAGGACCATCCAACTCATCTAGTACCATCCGGCTTTGTCTAGAGCCTTCTAGGACTTAGTAGCACCAACTAGAGTCTTCTAGCATGACCAAGACATCTCTTGATCACTCTAGAAGTGTTTACCGTGTTCTAGGGTCTTCCTCAATCTTTTTAGGTGAGCAGTATATATAGAGGACCTTAGAACCATGAGTAATAACATTTGGATTTTGGGAGCCAAATGAGCAGGGTGTAATACCCTCCCCCACTCAAGTTCGCGACGTCCCTATCGTGCCATTGACTTTGAACCGCTCAATATGATTTTTGAATTGCTACAAGGCATCTTCATGCTCCCAGCTAGCCTGGTCTCGGGCAAATTCTTCTATTTTATTAATTATTCCCGATAATTAGGAACACCATGTCGGCGAGCGATCAGCCAAAATGCACTCCACCTCTTTATCAAAAGAGGTTACCACTGCAGTAGGAGCCCTTTTGGATTCACCCGTTGAAAGATTTCTCTCATCTCCATGGTAGGTTTTTAGCATGCTAACATGGAAGACAGGAAAAATCTTTAACTTGGCAGGGAATTGAAACTTATAGGAAACCTTACCTACACACTTGAGTACCAGAAATGGACCTTCGTAGTTGCACACCAACCCTTTATGCACCTTCTTTAATGTTTTAAATTATTGGGGCAACAACTTGACAAGGACTAAATCCCCCTCTTGGTACTCAACGTGTCTCTTCTTTTTGTCGACCCACTTTTTCATTCTTTTAGAAGCTTTGTTCAAGTAGGTCCTAGCCAACTCTGCTTGTTTATACTATGCTTTAGCAAACTTGAATGTTACAAGACTCTTCCCACCGTAACTTATCGCTAAGGCATGTAGGGTCATAGGTTGTTGATCCATGACTATCTCGAAGGGACTCTTACTTGTAGACTCGCTCCTCTAGAGGTTAAAGAAGAATTGAGCTACATTAAGTAATTTTACCTAATCTTTTTGATTTGCACTCACAAAGTGCCTTAAGTATAATTTCAGTAAGATATTCACTCTTTCCGTCTGACCATCGCTTTGGAGGTGAAAGCTAGTAGAAAAGTTCAAGTCTGAACCCATCAACTTGAATAATTCTGTCCAAAACCTTCAAGTGAATCGGGGATCACAATCACTTACAATGTTTGATAGGACTCTCCAAAGCTTCACGATATACTTCATAAAGAGTCGCATAGTCTCATCAGCGGGATAATTAGGTGAAGCAGGTATAAAGGTGGCATACTTACTGAAGCGGTCAACTACCACTATAATGCTGCCAAAGCCTTCCGACTTAGGTAGGTTAATGATAAAATCCATGGAAATACTCTCCCATGGCCTCTCAGGAATGGGGAGAGGTTCCAACCATCTGCTCGGTGATTGTTGTTCTACTTTGTCTTGTTGGCACACAAGACAAGTTCGTATATAGGCATCGACATCATCCCTCAATTGAGGCCAATAATAGATAGATTTGATAAGAGCAAAAGTGTATTTCTGACCTGAGTAACCAGCCAATAAAGAATCGTGGCACTCTTTGATAAGCTCTTTTCTTAAGTTCCCCCACTTAGGCACATAAAGTCAATTGCCTTTGGTATAGAAAAGTCTGTTACTCAGCTAAAAATATCTCGTCTTTCCTTCCGTTACTAGGGGTAGCAGGCTCTTTGCAAGAACACTGTGTTCCTGTCCTTCCTTAATTTTTTTCTATCAAGGTGCTATCGGGCCTACTTAAGGCAGTCAGCTCCGCCTTTCTGCTTAGGGCATCTGCTACCACATTAGTCTTCCTAGGCTTATATTCAAGGTTGTAATCGAATTCTGCCAAGAAGTCTTACCACCGAGCTTGCTTGGGACTCAACTTTTTCTGAGTTTGAAAGTAGCTTGTGGCTATATTGTCAGTCATGATCGTGAAGTGAGTACCCAACAAGTAGTGTTGCCATATCCTTATGCAATGGATGACGGCAGTCATCTCTTTTTCTTGCACCGTGTAGCGTCTCTTGGTGTTATTGAGTTTGTGGCTTTCATAAGCAATTGGATGCCCTTCTTGCATTAATACTCCACTAATAGCTAAGCCAGAGGCATCCCTATATAGCTCATATACCTTTGAGTGATCGGATAAGCTGAGAATTGACTCTTCGCTTACCGCCCTCTTCAAGTCTTCGAATGAAACTTGACACTCAAGTGTCTATTCCCAAGACTTGTTCTTCTTGAGTAGGTTAGTAAGTGACGCTGCTCTTGCTGAGTAGGACTTGATGAACCGCCTATAATAGTTCACAAGTCCGAGGAAAGATCTTAACTCTGGTACCTTAGTAGGAGGTTCCCACTCTTGGATGACTTGCACCTTGGCTTCATCCATCATAAGTTTTCCATCCTTTATCTTATGCCCTAGGAACATCACTTCCTCTTGGGCAAAGGAGCACTTCTCCTTCTTGATGAATAGTTAGTTTTCTCTCAAGACCTTGAAAACCATCCTCAAATATTCTAAGTACTCTTCCATGGCTTTGCTATAGATGACTATATCATCAAGATAGACTACCACGAACTGATCGAGGTAGGGATGGAATAACTTATTCATGAGGGTGCAAAAGGTAGCAGGTGTATTAGTAAGACCAAATGGCATGTCTAAGAACTTATAAGCACCATACCTTGTCACGCATATGGTCTTGGGCTCATCCTCCTCTACTATGCGCACTTGGTAGTATTCCAAGTATAAATCAAGTTTTGAGAAGTATCTAGCATTCCCAAGTTGATAGAACAAGTCAGTAATAAGTGGGATAGGGAACTTGTTCTTTACTGTCACCTTATTAAGAGCCCGGTAATCAATGCACATCCTTAATGAGTCATCTTTCTTTTTTTGGAACAACACCAGGGCACCAAAATAAGCTTTGGATGGCTTGATAAAACCTACATCAAGCAACTTCTTTAGTTGTTTCCAGAGTTCCACTAACTTCAGAGGGGCCATTCAATAAGGACTCATCGTAGGTGGCCTCGTGCCTGGCTCAAGCTCGATTTCATAATCCACCTCCCTCCTAGGTAGAAATTTCTTGGGCAGGGTGTCAAGCATCACATCTTGGAATTTATCTTAGACAATTTGCACCTCCATGGGCAGGTTACCTTGAGTTTCCAACTCTTCATCATCATGCTCCTTTAGGATGGTTAAGTAACTTTCCTTTTCTCTTCTCAAGCCCTTCTTGAATTGAAGTGCAGAGAGTACTTTGTTTTCAGTCTTTGTAGACCACTCCGTTAGTACCACACAAGTCGTTTCACCATCCATGATGTACATAGAGTTGGCAAAAAGAACAGGGAATACCCGTATTACATCAAGGAATTCCAAACCAAGCACTACTACGAGATCATCCATTAGCACCACTGATAAGTTAAGTTGGCCAACCCATGCACCTAGGCTAGCCTTAACACCATGAGCAACCCTGTGGATGGGGCTTGCTGTTGAGTTCACTGCCTTGAGGGAGCCTCTTCCATTGGACACTGTCAAGCCTAACCGCCTAGCTTCCTCAACAAAGACGAAGTTGTGAGATGCACCCGTATCAACCAAAACTTTAGTGGCTTTGCCATTGATTATTGCATCCACAAAAAATAGGCCTTTAGCTTGTGACTTAGGGGCCGACCGCAAGGCATTTAGGAGTTGCCAGGAACCAATATGTGCACCACCATCTTCTCTATCACCTTCTTCTTGGCTTGGCTCGGAGGTAATTAAGGCATTGAGAGCTTTCTTCTTAGGACACTCGTGTGCCCAATGTGGCTCATCGCAAAGAAAGCACTTGACTCTTAGCTTAGAGAAGTCACAATCTTCCTTCTCTTTGCCCTTGTCTTTGTGCCTGTAGGAGGAACTATCTTTGTTCCATTTTCCTCCTTTTATTTGCTCGCCCCCATTTTTTGCTCTACCACCCTTATTGTATTTGGCCTTAGAAGGGTCTTTATCGGTAGAGTAATTAACAAGGTTCTCGACTACTGCAATAGTATTGGCCAAGTCCTGGATGCCACGACACTTGAGCTCTAACTTGGCCCAATTCTGAAGACCATCTATGAATAAGAATAGGGCATCTTTATCTAAAATGTCAGGGACTTCGAGCAAGAGTGTGGTAAACTCTTGCACGTAGTCTCTAACACTGCTAGATTATTTGAGGCGGTAAAGACGGCCTCTCGCCTCCTCTTCGGCATTCTCAGGGAATAATTGCCTTTTTAGCTCTCTTTTGAAGTCCTTAAAGGTGGCTATAGTGCATACCCCTCATTGCACCTCTCTGTGTCTCCGCTTCCACCATAACATGCCGGTATCAGTTAGATACAAAACAGCATTACGAATTTTACTAGCATCGTCCGTCACACCAGTGGCCTCAAAGTATTGTTCGAGTCCCCATAAGAAGTTCTCAACTTCCCTAGCATTGCGAGTATCATTGAATATTTTTGGTTTAGGTACCTTAACCTTATTTGCCTCAATGGTTATTGTGGTGGTCACCCCCGTAGCCACCGCTTGCTTACACAAAGCAAGATCACTACCCATCTTATCTACTCTAAGTAACACATTACTGAGTTCTCTTTGGAAGAGATCTCGTACCTTGGTAATCTCCGAATAAAGGGACTCAATCTCGTGCCTTAGGTCGGTTTCTAGCCCACCAAGCGCATCTTTGATGCCGCTGTAGATCTCCGTATCCTCGGTCTCCAAACCATCGCAACGACCATCTAAATCGTCTACACCTCGCCTAACGTGCCCAAGTTAGAATCTAGTCGGGACACTCTAGCTTCCAAGCTAGTCACCATATCCCTCGACTTGCCACGGGTAACACCCTTTTTCCCTTCATCACGCCTACGCTCAGAAGTACCAACTTCAATGGGGTCAGGAGTTACAGCCATGATCTTCATTTAGACAATAGAACCGCTAAGATATAACGAGCAACCAAAGTTTTGATACCACGCTGTCACGACTCTAGCCTCAAATTAGACAATCGTGCGGCACTTAGCACAGTCTGTCACACTGAGTCAGCCTATTAATACTCAAAAAAGGACTTAGAGTAAGCTTTGAGATAAAGTGGTAAAGATGAGAGAGTTTAAGTGAATGAAAACTTTGTATTACTCTTAGAATGCTTAGAACTCTCACAAATGGGACTTATGTACAAATGAATCTAAGGGATCCTTTATATAGATAAAGCCTAAACCAACTAACGGTTGTGATTGTGCCAAGTGGCATGATCTTATAAAGGGTCTAGATTATTCTCAACTAAAGTTATAGTATCTACAAAGATATTTACATAGAGAATTCTAGAACAAAACATGGTCTAGATCCTTCTAAGAAGTTCACCCACCATCTTTGCTATTCTAAGACATTCTAGGAGCTTCTAGGACCGTCCAACTTATCTAGTATTATCCGGCCTTGTCTAGAGCCTTCTAGGACTTAGTAGCACCAACTAGAGTCTTCTAGCATAGCCAAAACCTCTCTTGATCACTCTAGAAGTGTCCACCATGTTCTAGGGTCTTCCTTAATCTTTTTGGGTGAGCAGTATATATAGAGGACCTTAGAGCCATGAGCAATAACATTTAGATTTTGGGAACCAAATGAGCGGGGCGTAATATTAGGTTATGCTGAATTCAATATTGTGCTTGATAAATTGCCAGATTTAACAATTGGAAAAGCAATCCTATGTTTAGTACAAGATTGGATTGGACAATTTTTTTTAAAAAAAAAACGACTTAGAGATTAGTTAAAAATATTTTTAAATGTGAATATAAATTTTTTTTAAAGAAATTAAACATACAAAAAAAATAAAATTCATAAAAAAATTGGAATTTACGAAAAATTGATTTTTTTTTTTTTATCTATAACATATAATAGCCAAACATATGATGAATGTAAAATCATTCAGACCATTATATTCATATTAGTTTAATAGTGTTTTAAAATACATATTTCAAACAAATTGTCAACTCAAACAAAAAGATGTCGAATATGAGTTAGATAATATTTAACCAACAAATAAGTCTCTCAAGCTATCTATTGTAATTTATAATCATAACTACTACATATTCTTCATTCAGATTACAATATAATATACCTTAAATATAGACATTTTGCACCAAATATGTAAGTCATCCATGGCTTTCTAACTATGATCACTATTTAATAAGGGTTATTACAAATTTCATCCGCATGGCCTAATCTATGTTCTTCAAAGCACTTACATTCTATAGTTGTTTAACAAATAATTTTAAGGCCTTAATTTGATCAATAACAGGAAGGTTCTACTTAGTAATCTCTTCCTATGTAAAGTCATACATTATGATATTATCTTTCTTTTTGAGTACGTCAATTAATAAATGCATTTCATCATATGACTTTTCTATCATTTTGTCAAAAGACTTTGTTAATTTTTCTAATCTTGTAACAATATCTGAAGCTGATCTTGCTCACTTCTTTTTAAAAACTTCAGAATGACTACTAGCACTAGTTTGATTCATAGACATTGGAGAGTAGGATGATTCTTCTTGCACTCCATTGTTAGCATCATCTTTTTCAAGATCAACAGCTTCAGTCATGTCAGTTAGAGCTTCAATTGCTTTTCCAGTTGCACGGTCAGCTCCAAAGATGTTAGCTAACATTTCATATTTTAGAAATTATCTACCCCTTCATCCATTTGCCTCTTTGTGGCTCTACAAGAAAAAAAAGAAAAGAAAATGGACTTAACAAATGAAGTATGTATATGTGTATATTTTATCATGAATTTCAATTTATTTAAAGAGACATTAAATAAATTAGTCAAACCTATATATATGTATTTCACACTTCATCACTGTCAACTTCAATACATTTCAATGTATCATTCTAATCAATTCCACTCTATTCCACTCTTGTTTAACATGTCATGTAGTATTCTATATTGTTTTTTTTTTTTTTTTCTATATTTTCATCTTTGACTTAATATGAAAGGTTGCTTTTAATTCAGAATTTGGGCACTTGACATTCAGTTTTTTTTTCAATTAAAGTGTATAAGCCAGATTTAAAGGTACCATTGTCACAACGATAACCATATAATATATATTATTCTAAAATGCCCAATAATGCTTCCTCTTCCACTATTGTCCAAGTATGTCGAGCCTGCATATTTTCTCCAATTTTCATCCCAATATAATACATGAATTTGAAAATGGTATAGAAATTTGGTTAATAAGTATCATAATCATACTTAAAAGAAATAAAAAACTTAAGTTCAATTGAGAAAAAATAGAACACAATATTGTATTGTGAAATTCAAATAATAGTCTTGTACACACTAAAAGAACACTTAATAAAAATATGTAAAAGAAAAATGAATACATCAAACTTCTAATACTTATGACCACTGTTTCTTCTCCATTTATCAAATATTTTTACTGCCAAAGTATTTCCCAAGTGGTCCATACATCTGATGATTCAATTGTGCCAATAATATTTTGATCATCCCAATTGGAATGTTTTTTTTTGTCTATCTGGTTCTTCTTCCATTGGATCACATGAAATTTCTCTTCTAATAAGATTATGAAGAAAACAACAAGTGTTATTATTCTACATTGAGTTTTGATAGGATAAAACCAAAGAATTCTTAATATAGCCCATCGAATCTTAAGTAACCCAAAACAACATTCTATAATATTCTTAATTGAAGCATATTTCATGTTAAAAAAAATCCTTCTCATTTATAGGTAGATATTCATCTTGCCATTCTGATAAATGATATTTTGTTTCTCCACATGATGCAAGAAACTCTTTACAATTTGTATAACCAACATCCACAAGATAATAATAACCTAAGAAAAATAGCATATATAAATTATTGACACTTTTTCTTATTATTTTTATAAATTAAAGTGTTGACTCTAAAAAAGGAAAAAAAAGAAAACTACCTATGGGAACCTTTAAACCATTTGGTATAGTTATTAGACTCTAGAATCTAATGTTGAACCCTCCCAACTAAGTAATACAAATGTAAAATTCATATTTTGTCACAAATTGCTAACACATTAGTAGCAATTTTTCTCTTCCTATTACGATATCTTGGCTTAACGGTTTCAATGACATGCACCTCAATATATGCCTCGTCTAAAACTCCCAAATAATTATATACAAAAGGAAACCAAATTGAAATATGTATTAGTTTTAAAGATTCATAATATTAATAAGTAAAAGTTTTAAAGATTATAAATCTACAGATTTCTTATTTAAAAATTATAAGCATACCTTAAACCATTTTCATCTATAATCATTGCAATTTTGAGGAATAGGATCTGGTACAACTAATAAACTACCTTGTAGTCGAAGAACTCTATTCAACACGTTATTAAAGTATCTACTAATAGTCTCACTCGACCGTGTAAACCTATTATGAATTGTTTGATTTTTAACATGATGAGCAAATATATGTAAGTAAATATACACTTGCTCCTCTACAGTCACTAATCCATCCTTTTTTCAGTTTTTTTATTAATTCTAAATAACTTACATAATAGACTAAAAGTCCTCCTATCTATTCGAAGTTAGTTCACACATTCTTTATCATCATTATGTATAAAACTATCGAATATACTCAATCGAGTCTCATTACTCACAAATATATGATTTTTAAGCATACATTGATCATAGTGTTTTTGAATCTTGACGTAAGCATTGAAGAAACACCAAAATACCCATCATTATTCTTCTAAGATACAAATTTCTTGTAAATATATATATATCACAATGTCCATCTCGTCCATAACTATTACACAAATGAACATAAAATAAAATAAGTTTCTAAAATAATTAGTATCATAACTAAAGAAAAATTGCCACCCAAATTATATTATGCTATTAAATGCAAAGCATTCCCATTAGATGACTTAACATAAAAATTCTTTTGGCTCTACTTGTGTTGGTACTTCAACATAGAGTGATGATACTCATATAAAGCTAATTTTTAATTACTATATGGTCACATGTTATATTCAAGAGCTACATGTTATAATACAAAGGCCTCTATAACTTTATTTAAAAAATTCTTAATGATAAGTTGGAAAAGCTAGTGATCTCTAGTGACGATGATTCTTAGAATTTTTCGTGTCGTGAAATAAAAGAAAAAAAAAACATAAATAAGATGTTTATTTGGCATTTCTAGAAAGTGCTTATTATGTTAATTTTTTTCTTGAGCTGAAGAAGATGTTTCTAAGCTATAGTAATGGCATTTCTAATTCTTTTGCAAAACAGTAATATATACATATACAAGATGTTTATGGTATATATATATATATATATATATATATATAATGCATATAAAAATTTTAATCTTGAGATCAGAATTCGAAAAAGAACCCAGAAAAAAAATCCAAAATTAAAAGAAAAAACTTGAAAAAAAAATATAAAAAATGAAAAACAAAGAATAAAGGTGGCACCATGCACCACCGTAGAATATTGTTTCGCAACTTTATGCCTTTTAAAGAAAGCAAGACTAATAAAACTTAAAAACCCACAAAAAGAAGAGGGACCGAAGAAAAAAAGAAAAAAAAAATAGAAAAGGAAGTTTAGTCATGAAAGGATACATGTGAGCAAAAATAGGGAAAAATAACCCAAACAATCAAACAAAGGAAAAAATTACCAAAAGCAGAATGATATATGTTGCCTAAGTTTCAAGCGTCAATTCAAACTCTACCAGAAATTCATTAAAAAGAGATATCATAAACAATAAAAAGAGGATACCTAATTTCTATGGTAGGACGAGTGATGGTGTAAGCAATAGGTGACAATGGCGACAGGAGCCTGACAGTGGCGGGAGCTCAAATGGAGTAGGAGCTCAAAGAAAGGCTAAGAGAGAAGATGATGGTGTGGCTATGTTGCATATTGATTTAG
>JXTB01000892.1:10125-29579 GCA_002914805.1 Parasponia andersonii | reverse complement strand
GATTAAGCAATATGCATGCAACAAGCACCCTACTTGGGTACAATCCCTGAAAACAAAGGAAAAAGTAGGAAACATACAAAAAGCCAAGCAGCGACAAAAAACCGTGTCTAAGAAGCTGAGTCGGTTCCTGTACTCTACGCTATTGACATATATATGTATATATATATATATATATGTCTAATGATATATGTTATTAGATATAAATGAAGTTTATATCATATAATATGGTATATGCTTATTAGATCTCATGAAGACCAAACAAGGGGAAACCGGAAAGTGCTCTAGGTTTAAGCCAACCATTGCGGCCAAATTTCATCCTCTCGTTTAATATAAAAGAAGGTTTTGGTTTGGCAGTGGCAGTGTAATGAGTCATGTTATGTGAACGTCACAACTAATAAATAATGACACGATATTCTTGACCATCCATTTGGATTGTTCCTCCTTTTTCTTATTTTTATAATTTCTTCTCCAAACAGAGACCCAGCTTTCCATGCATTCCTTCACATGCACTTGCTCTTGCTCTCTCTCCCTCCCCCTCATTAAAAATAAAAAATAAAAAACTGGAGTTCTTGTCCATTTCCACATCTTTTGTACTTTGTTGTTCCGATTTTACCGTTTTGACCTCTGCTTTTAGGGTCTTTGCCCATGCAATTGCAAGTAGCATGCAATAAGCCATAATATAGGCTACATGTAATATATATATATTATTTGGTTTTAGCAATTATTATGTTATTGAACAAACCGAACATATAAATGAAGCATCCGGTACTAAACATTACAATTAAGTAGGCACATCACCATATTGTACTTGTACATCATTTCAATATTTCCCTGCAATCTCCAGGAACCACATATAAACGTATTAAGAGATTAATAATATAATAAATGATAGTAGAATACAGGTGAGCACATTTAGCATTTCTTATGTATTAATTATAATTAAAAAAGAATACTAAATAAAGTTAATAGTAACTTCAAGAAAAAAAATACCAATTAGTGATGTCAAATGGGTTGTGCTACCTATTTGGTATGAGAGTATGATACAAAAAAAGTTTGTATAGAGCGCGCACTGCATGATGTGACTTTGGACCGTGTAAAGCACGGCATGAGATGTTGAGTCATATTGAGCTCTAGTTTTTGGGCACTATGGGCTAACACAACATCAGCATAATATGAGTATGATACATTCCATAACACGACTCTAGGTACTTTAAAAAATATTTATTTTTACTTTAATAATCTTAGGACTTAAATGACCAATTTTACATATTATTATTAAAAAAAAGTAATATAATTACTACTAGAAAAGACTAATTGCTAAATAAAAATTGATTTCAAATCTCATATCAAAATGGCTAAATAATTACATATTTCTACTATTGTTTTAAATCGAAATATAATTTTTTACTTAAATATTTTCTAAGAAATTCATAAAATATTAACTATAACAATAATTTAATGGGTCCACCGAAGTTGGGCACAAAAATAGGCTAACATATTGGGCTCATTATGTTGAGAAAGGACATCGATATGACTAGTTTGGGGTCATTTATTCCTTTTTAGGACTATATTCATATACTGACTTTTTTAGGATCAAAACTTAAGACTAGATAGAGAGAAAAAAAACGGATTTTCTAATATGTTTTTGGCAAAAGTGAGGACTTAGTAGGTGAGAGTATTAAGTTGATGTCATTTTATTTTGCCATCTTTTTCCCTCCTTTCCTTTCTATTTTTGTTTTCTCTCTCTTTCTCTCACTTCTTCTTATCAGTTCTTTGTCTAAAATTAGAACTTAGTTTCCATCTCATGAAGAACATGAAACTACTTTTTCCTCTCTTGTTTGATTAATCCCTTCATCTCATGAGGAACTTAAAAGTTGGGGTATTCTCATTCTCTCGTTTCCTCTCTCTCTCTCTCTCTCTCCACCTTTCTCTTTCTTTTTTTAATAGCTATTTTACTTTTCTATTAAAAACCTCAACTAGAAAGAAATTTGACATTGATAAATCGGGAGTTTTTCAGATTTTGAAGGTAAATAAATAAGTTTAGTTTAAGAATGGTATTTTATGGTTGATAATGAGTGAGTAATATTTAAAAGGAGACCATAAAAATGTTCAGGGCAATAATGTGCTAAAAGTTCCATATTTTGATGTATTCATCATCTTCTTAATATCTTGCAGATTTCGTTGTCAAGTTGCAAGTCAAACTGATCTTGATGTATGGTCAAGACTAAGTTGGCCGTAAGTCAAAATCTTCTTAATCTTTGGTCAATATGATATTGACCTTTGAGGTTTATTTAATCTTGAGCTGTGTTTAAAATATTTTGATTAGTACCTCATCATTTTGAAGTCATTTCTTCTTTATTCATTAAATATATCAATTTTTGTATCATGGAAGACATTAGTTATTTTGTCCTAGGATATAGCTTTTGAGTTATTTTGTGGGCATAAAAAATACTTTTCTGACTAATAAGACCTATTGTGTGGAGTTGATTTAATTAAGACTCAATCAGGATAAATTCTGAAATTACAATTTGAAAAAAATCCCAACAACCAGATCAATGGTAACATCAAAATTTAAGCTATTTTTTTTTTACCTGTGGTCAAGATGTTCTTGACTTCGACTCATGAAGCTCTTGACTCGTAGGTTAGAAAGTTCCTGACATAGTGTCAACAAGCTATTGACTTAGTATCAAGAACTTCCTGACCATAAGTGATAAATTTTTTTGACTTAGTTTTTGATTTAGGATCAAGAAGTTATTGGATTAGAGTCAAGTTTTCTTGACTACAGGTCAAGAAGTTCCTAACTCGAGGTTAAGAAATTATTGAATTTTAGTCAAGAAGTGATTAACTTGAGGTTAAGATGTTCTTGAACTGAAGTTAAAAAATAATTGACTTAAGGTAAACAAGTGATTGACTTGGAGTTAGCAACATTTTCAATAGGGGTCATGACATTAGTACTTAAGTGCAGTTTGATATGAAACTTGATCATGATAATATATGTAATGTGTTCTTAAATTTATATGTTTTCTGAAAAAAAATTTAGCATGAAGTTAAGGATATTTTGAGGAGAAGTATAAAATAATTTAACCTGCAGTCAAAAACTATCTGACCTAAGGTAACAAAATCTAAATACTATTTCTTCATGTCTTTCTTCTTCTTAATTCTAGCACTATTTCTTCTTCTTCTTTGGCCATATATTTCCCCTTTTTCTCCATCTCAAGAGGCATACTTTTCAACTGGTGTAATAAGATGTTTCAGTTGATCAATCACAATCGCCTTCTCCTTTTTAGCCTTTTTGCCCTTCCACTCCTTCTAGATCTCGAAATCATCATTGTTAGGATCCTTCTCTTGAGTTTCTTGCAGTGATTATAATATGTAAAGGTTAAGATGTTCTTAACTAACGACCAATAATATTCTTGATATAAGGTCAAGACATTCTTGACTCAAGTTAAGACATTCTTGGGGGCAATATGTCTTTGACCTAAGATCAGGAATATCTTAACTCAAGATCAAGGACTTCATGACTCGAAGGCAATTTGCTCTTGAATTGAGGTCAGGAACTTCTTGACAGAAGGTCAAAACACTCTTGACTCAAGTTCAAAAACTCATTGACTCAATGTCAATATATGCCTTGACCCAAGGTTAGGAACTTCTTAACTCCAATTCAATGTGTTCTTTACTCAACTTCCTGACTTGAGTTCAATATGTTCTTAGCTCGATGTTAGAATAGAAAAAGCAAAAGAAAACAATAAACAATACTGCATGATCATCATGAAGATGGACTACCACTCAGATTCCTTCTTTATTGTGTCCTCAACATCTTCATCGTTAGGATCCACATCCATGTCAACAACATCAAGAAAAAAGGGCAAACCTTTTTGACTGCAATGAAAAAAAAAGGCCTTGATTAGTTTCAAGAAGATTTTGACTTGAGACAAAAAAGATGTTGACTATGGTTAAGATGAATCACTTGGCTTGAGTCAAGATCATTTTGACCTCTACTTAGGATGAAAATGAAGAATACCCAATACAAATTCAGTCCATAACTACCGTCAACAAAACCAACACATGTCAAAATATGTATATTAATGACATACAACAAACACCTATACTAAACTAGTAACCATACTACTTACAAAATCCCAAAAAAAAAGAAAACTTTCACCAAAATCAGAAATTATATCAGTTAATGAAATTAAGAGAGGTTTTTTCTTAACACCCTATCTCAAACAAAAAAAAAAAGGTTTTATAATTAAAATATAAAACCAATCTTTTCTTCCTCCACTGAACCAATATTTGCCATTTTTCCCTTCAAACCGATCGGATTTTCGTTCGAGATATCAAGCTTTAGTACTAGAGTCTTTGCTGTAACTTTGACGGCATATGTCTCTTCTTTCTAGATAGTGTCGATGTTGGAGTTTTCATAGAGGAACACTTTTTCCTTTGATTGAACAAATTTTAGCCATTACAAGTGTTTCAATGTTCTTTGAGAAAAAAAGATGAAGAAAATAGAAAGACAAGCAGAGAGAGAATTAAGCTTAAGGCAGTTTAGGGTGGTTTTAAATTCAGGTTTAAGAGATTTATTTTTAGAGAAAAGAGAGAGAAATGGTGAGAGAGGAGAGAGAGAGAGATGAGTTTTATGAGAAAATATGGAGGTATGTCAAATCTAAATGGGATCGTATCAGATCATGCTTGGGGTTGGGTTGGGGGTATTTTCAGACTTTTTGCTCGTGTGGACCCATTTTTTACTCCTAAAAAATGTTATCCAACAAATTTGTCCTAAAAAAATCCAGTAAAGCTCTACTAGTCCTATCATGTCCTTTTCTCCATTATGTACAGCACGATAAGAGCCTATTACAAGCATAAGTACGACATGAGATGTGTTTATGCTTGAATACCGTGCCAGACCTAGAGTTTTAAAATTTGGGCTAATACAAGTACAACGTAATATTTTGTTGAGCTGTGCCAAATATGATACATAACACACTAGCGGACAAGCCTACCTTTGACACATCTCTACATTTAGTGATAGTTACAAGAAATACCGCATTAATATGCCAAAATTAATGGGCTTGAACATAAATTTTTCTAAAATGTATTATGTAGTGGTATTTCCTAAACACCACTTACTGACATTCGTTAACTTTTAGTGGTATTCTGTAAATTCCACAGCATTACTATTACTATCATCTTGTTTTCTAGAAGGAACGTGCTAAGTAGTCATATTTATAATTTTACGTAATAAGTCTGCAATTAAAAAAGTAGTCTTTGCAATAATAAGTTAGTTATTGACCATATAAATGTAATAAAATAAATAAAAAAAATAACATTAGAAATCCAATTTTGAACTTATTATAAAGTCATTTTCTAATAATATAAGTAGACTCAGTGGCAGACCCAAGATTATTTTTCAGGGGGGCATAATATGAAAATTTTGTACAAAATTAAAACACAAATAATACAAATAATACCGGTTTTTTCTCTTGAAAAACTACCATTAAATAACATAACTTTGAGTAGATTACAATTGCTTTCTACAGTTTTTCATGACTTGAAATGGCTGCATAACAGACTCATTATCAATCTCGTTAGAAATTTCTTTCTCAATATATATAAGCAAATTTTCATTCATTCACTCGTCTTCTATTCGATTACACAGTTCATTTTTAATAATATTCATAGAAGAAACTACTTTTTTAGTAGAAGCTGTAGCAACGGGTAAGATTAATGCCAATGTTAGTAGTCTATAAACTAATGGATACACCTCATCTTTTCTTGTTTGAACCATCTTTTGTGCTAGCTCACTTATGCCTTTCAAATCTGTAAACTGTTTAGATGAATACATGTCAATAATATAAGTTTCGAGATGATCCTCAAGTGTCATGATATCTATTTTAGAAAAGTCTTTTGGGTAATACGTAGCGAGTTGGATTAGCTTTTTCTTATCAAAAGCAAAGAATAAACCATTTGGGTATAAACAAGTCATACAAAGAAGTAATTCCGTATTTATCTCATTGAAACACTCATTTAACTCTTGAAGCTACATATCAATAACTGAATAGAATATATCCAATCGGAACTGATGTAAATTTGTGATTTCTTCAAATTTGTGATGTGATCTACCACAAGACTTAAAGGCAGAATCCATAACGGGAATTTCAGTTTTAATTTTAGCATAAAATGAAGAGACTTGGTCATAAAAAACATCCCACGTCATAAAAAATATCCCACTCATTCTCCTTCATCGTTTGGAACCACTGTTTACATACTTTTACTAAAGCCATAGTATTCACAATGTCTTGATCCTTTTTCTGTAATGCCTTTAATAAATCATTTGTAAGACCTAATATGTTTTTCATGAAATGTAGACTAAATATAAATTCAAATGACTGTATGAACTCTAATAAAGTATCAACTTCACATCTTTATTCAGAACTTGATCTGTCATCAGCAACTTTTTCAAGAACTTTAACTGTTGATGAAAACATTAAAATGAAACTCATTAAAGTGCTATAATGAGAGCCCCAATATATGTCTATTAGATGTTTAACAGTAGTATGTTGATTCAAACTTCTCCTACTTGAAATTTCACCATTCTGAAGTGCTTTAGCATTTTTAATACTTGTATATCTTGAAGAATATTAGAACATTTTACTGAAGCTTTAATAACATTCACCACATTACTAACCAAACTGAAGAAAGATGCAATGCAAATATCCTTTTTTTTTGCAGCTACAAGAGTCAATTGAAGTTGATGAGCAAAACAATGTATATAAAAAAATACGTGGATTCTCTTATTTTATAATAAGGCTTTAAGACTATTGAACTCACCTTATATATTACTAGCTCCATCATAACCCTGTCCTCGTAATCTCGATATACTTAGTCCATGTCTCAAAAAGAATCTATCAAAGGTAGCCTTAAGTGAGAGAACTGTAGTACAAGTAACATGTTTAATACCTACAAAATGCTCAATTACGTACCTATTTTGATCCACATAATGTAATATTGTGACCATTTGTTCTTTCATTGAAATATTATGAGATTCATCAACGATAATAGAATAGAATGTGTCTCCCATATCTTTGATTTTAACATTCATAGTTTTGACAATAATAGCTTGTGTAATGTCTTTCTGAATCTTGGAAAATATCAATTTAAGATTATCAGGACCATTTTGCAGTATAACAGCTCTAACTTTGTTATTGTGATTAGCAAGACATTGTAGAAGTTCAAGAAAGTTACCTTTGTTTCTTGAATCATTAGATTCATCATGACCATGGGAGCCCTTGTTGTAAAAGAAACCGAGTGGAAACAATTGATGCATACAATCAAGTTCAATAATCATCTCGAACTTTTTTTGATTGCTTGGAGATAATTGTCTTAATATATTGATTTTGATTCATTAATACTTCACAATTATTCAAAGCTTGATTGTGAATACTGCTAGGGCCCACAACATGTTTTTTCAATTTTCCCTTTTCTTTCTAATTTGAAAATCCCTCACTAGTAAAAGAATCACTACCTCCTTGATGATCTCTAGTATTTTGTTTAAAGAGGTAACAACAAAGGCAAAATGCAGTATCTTTTATTATTCTATATTCCAACTAATTATGATATTTATCAGCAGAATTGAATCTTCTCTGTGCTTGCCTTTTTGGTGAATGGAAAATGATATTTTTCAGGTTGACAAGGATCCTTTTGTAGTTTTGTTCTTCAAACTTAATCACGAATATTAGGATCATATTCTAAAATCGGAATTCTTAAACCAGGATTTGTAGGAAGTTCTACAAAATTGATCTCTACACTTCATTTTTTTGGTAGTTTCTTCCTTTTCCCCGTTAGAAACTAATGAATCTGATTTTCTTTAAAAATATTTCTCCATCTCTCCTTCAAATTAGTAGATTTAAATATAAATTAAACAAAAACAAAAAAAAAAAAAGTAACATAAGCATGTAGTAAATTCTTTTAATTTCTATAAAGAAACACATAAGAGCTTAACTTAATCATGTTGTCCATTATATTCCTAATCTTAGATCATACATTCCTAACAAAATGCACACGACAATATTATTAACATATGGTTAGTATTTAATATTGTTAAAAAAAAAAGAAAGTATTAATATGCCTTTGAAATTGAAAGGATCCACGATAATATTGCAAAGAAAATCAATAAAAATAAATCAAAAGATGAGCAAATCCAAGCAACAGGAAAAAAAAAAAAACAAAAGATAAAAAATTGGCAGCAAAGAAATAAAAATTCATAAACAAACACCCAAAGAATGCCAAAACAAAGTTAAATATTAACAATTCTCAGCAAAAAAATAATAATTATATTAACAGTGAAAAATGACGAAACTGATAGCAATGGCTCCACAGTTTATTTTTATGTATTGTTCAATATAAACTAAAATAATGAAGAAAAAAAACCTTATTAGTGAATTGATTGGAATTTAGAGCTCTTCCTTCGTTGTAACACCGTCGACCAAATGAGTCGAGACTGGAGAGAAAGAAAGGAGGTTTCTAGAGAAAAAAAAGGAACCTTTAATATTTTGGTCCTCATTTTTTTACCCTTGAAACTATATAATATTGCACAAGATACTAGAAGTAGGTTTTTTTTTTTTTTTTAAATTCTTAAAAGAAAATTCATTTGAATACCCTCCTAAATGAGTTAGCAGCTGGAGAACACGTTCATTGGAGACAATAAACAATAGATAGGCAGGGGGCATATCTATAAATTTAAAAAATAAAAAATAAAAAATCAGAAAAAAAAAAAGTTGGGGGAGGGGAGGGGGTGGGCTTGCTGTGATGTCGGTTTGCCTCTGAGTGGACTAATTATTTCCAATTTCCCTCTTTTCAAGTTTGGAGGGATCATTTATTTGAAACATAAAAGAGGATTTAAAAAACTTTGGGTTTCCTTCTATTTTTAAATTTGAATGGTTTCTTAATCTCCATCTTTTTTCTTCAATCTCCCTCTCTATAGGCCATGTTTGGAACTTCAAATTTAGCAGAGAAAAAAATTATAAGAGAAAAGTTGAAAGAAAGAAAGAGAAAAAATATTTTCCTAAAATTCTAAAAAATTTAGTTTTTGAAACTTTTTCTCTTATAATCTTTTCATTATAATCTAAATCCTTCATATTTACTAAAAACATCCCTTACAAAATCTATGTATTTTTTTTAAATCTTTTATAAAATCCAAACAAAAAAATAGAATTCCTAAGAATTTATTTTTTTCATCCCTAAAATTCAGCCTTAATCTCCGTAAATTCATCTAAAATGGATGAACTTTGCAAAATTCTAATGCAGGAGATCAACAAAAAGCTATGATGATCATAATCCAACAGTTTTGTTTAAATCTTTTCCATCTTATCTATTGTCTCTCATTTCTTTCTTCTTCATATTTGTTAGCATTCTATTACAACTACTATAGAAGTATCTTTTATCTAAGATTAATCATTTATTGTAAACAACTTTGGTTTTAGTTACAACAAAATTAGTGACTAAGAGTGAAAAATTCGTGGTTAAAAAAATATCATCATCAAAATACCATAATTAAAAACTTCGTGACTAAAAATTTTAGTCATAAAATGCAATTTGTTGTGACTAAATGTATTTTTAATCGTAACTAATTTTAAATATTATATGTAAAATATTGTAACTAAAAGCATACTAGTGACAATTGTGACTAAATATTATATTTTAATTACAAAATTTTTTTATTTGCGACTAAATGTCACTTTTACTCAGAAAAAAAATAAAAATTGTTATTACTAACTAAATGGTGACTTTTTTTTTTTTTTTAAATGATTGACTTAAGAATGATAAAAGAAAATTACATATACAAGTCCCGTGGATGTATTGGTGTAAAAACCCGGATTTTGGGAGGGTAATTTGGACATTTTACTAATTCTCTGGATATAATATTGTGGGGATTAATTTGCAAAAGTTTTGTACAGATGGACTAAATTGCAAATTTTGAGGGACTAGATTGATAAAGATTTGAAATTTTGGGATTTACGTGTAATTTTTGAAAAATTGCACAGCCCATTCGAAACAGGCCACGTGGCTTGTTCACTAATTTCTCTTCTCTCTCTTCTTCCCCGATTTCTTTCTCTCTCTCTCTCTCTGCATTTTTCAGCCGCCGATGCCCGAACACCGCAGGGAGCACTCCGGCCACCGTCTGCCCGCGCCACTGACCGGCGAAGGATCACCGTGCCGCGCCGAAGCTCTGCCACCGCTCGCCAGCCACCGCCGACGTCTGCATCGCTGGAAATCTTCAAAGAGGCCGAATCGGTTTTTTCGTCACCGGCAACGATTCCGGCCACCATTCGACCTCCAACTGATCCTGTTGGATTCGTCTCGTCTTAAGGATCATCAAGATATATCTATGTCAACCCCATTTTATCCAGATTAAAAGTTGTCATTTTTGGATATTTCGAGTTTATGGTTGTTGTTTTTGATCTGGTTGTTGGATTGTGTTTTTGAGTTCATTTTTGGAATGTACTCGGAAAATGGAGAAGTTTAATATATATATATATACTGTGTTGTTTGGTGATCAGCACGAAAATCGAGATCAGACGGTCGAGATTTTGTCTCGTTTTGCATGCCACCGGTCCGGTGTGGGCCCGGACCAGAATTAGATAAATTATATATCTAACCTAGCTATTTTGGGTGCTAGGAATTCAGTGAAGAGGTCCGTTTGCGAAATTGAAGCTCCGGTGAGAAGTTGACTTTTCGCAAGAGTATGATCGAGGGCTTGGAATTGGTTCCTGACCCTCCGGGCGATTGTCAACAATACCTTAAGGACTCAATAGTATGGTATCGCTATTTCGGTGAGGTAGGGGTTTAGTTACCTTCATTTTATACCGTTTTTGAGTTAAAATTTATTTTTTGCAACATATAAGAACAAGTGTGTTTTTAATGATTTGAATTATATATGATGGAATTGGTTGTATGAGATATATACTGTACTGCTCTGAAAATTTGCTATGCGCAGGTTATTTTGGGTATATCAAAAATAGGGCCCTTATACTGCCCGTTTTTCTATAAAACCCTATTATGCATGTTTTATTGAAAAACCAGAGTACAATAGTTTTTACACTTCAGTTCTATATTGCACGTGTCATAGGATCATACATGAGCATCATGTTAGCATTGTGGGTTTTATAGTGTGGCGCTGTGTGTCCCACCATCGGTGAAAGTCCGTAAACTCGTGCGGGGTTTGTTCTTCTGATTACCTCCCCATTTGGCATGCGTAGGCAATTCGGTTGTCCCTCCAGGTTTGGTAGGCGACACACGGGTGTCCCCTCTGGGTATGGGCTTAGGTGTCAAGCAGGCTGTTAGGCATACTTAGTGCCATCATCCTGGGTTTCCAAAGATGAGATCTCATGGGTATTGGTTGATTCGTGTCAAGTGCATATTACACTATTTTATATATATGGGCTTCCGATTTGGATTATATATATATGTGTGTGTATGTTTGAATTTGAACTAACCATGCAGGAATTTTCCATCACTGAACTGTTTTTCTTCGAGGTAACTATTTTCTTACTGGGCATTGTATGCTCACCCCCCCCCCCCATTTTTCCCTTCCTCAAGTAGTGTTCAGTGCGATCTTGATAATCAGGAGGAGTAAGAGGCTATCTTGACTGTAGTTCGTTTCTTGGTAATGCTAGAAGTCTACTGTTATGATATTTGTACTGTTTGGAGTTTTGTATTAGCATTGAACCAAGATTACTACTTTCTATTTTGTTTGTAAACATATGTATGCCATTTTGGGATTTAACTTGTTGTTGTAGATGATGATGATGCTTGGACTTATATTTGATTTTCCTGTTTTTTAATTATTATTCGGTCTATGTTTAATGGTATATACGAATTGTGGGAGAGGTTCACGGGATGAAATTCCAAATACTTTATCAAAATGGATTGTTTACAAAACTAAAACTTTTTAGAAACTTTTCCAATAAATCAAGGAATTTCCCACCTTTGTATAATTTCCTTTTGCCACTGGCCCGGATCTTGGGTCGTGACAGAAATTATAGTATCAGAGCTTTAAGTTTAGTAGCTTGAACGTATCACCATTACACTAGACTGAAGCTATTTTATGACAAGCATGCATCATTATCTCATTAACAGCTTGGCATATTGTTTCAGACTTGTAAAGTTGCCTCCTAGAAGAGTTCCGAGGCACCAGCCGATTGCCGAACCTCCTCAACGTCTAGATTTCTCTCATCTGATCGAGGTAATACAGCAGGCATTTGTCCAGATGAGCAACCCAGATTATTAGCCTCCAGCTCCGAGGGCAAGTCAGCTGGATCAGTCAGATTACCTCCTGCGATTCATACACCTCCAGCCAGGGCAATTTGACGGGAGACCAGATCTTCTCACGACAATTGCTTGGTTGCGTGAGATGGAGAGGCATTTTTGGTCCCTTGGTGCTCTGATAGAGTTTTGGGCAATCTTTGTCGTTACCCGTCTGTCCGGGAGTGCTATTCGTTGGTGGGAGCCTATGGAGCAGATGCAGGATGTTGAGGGTCTTACTTGGGAAGGCTTTGAGTGGACTTTCAGGGCTCAGTATGCTAATGAGGATCGACAGGATGAGATTATGAATCGGTTTGAGAATTTGGTCCAAGGTAACAGAACAGTGAATGAGTACCTGATTGAGTTCACTGAGTTGGCAAGTATTATCCTTGACCCAGGTACGAGTGAGAAGTCCCGAGCTACAAAGTTCAGGAGTCGTCTGAATCGGAATATTTTCAACAAGATTGGTACTCAGACTTTCCATCATCTTCCTGAGATTGCAGTAGCTACCCAGTGGGCAGAGGCCATCGAAGAAAGATTAGATTCCAGGAGGAACCAACGGAGAGGTAATGACAGGAAAGCCACCAGAAGGAACCAAGGGCAGTGGCCAACCCAGGGTACTCCGAACAGTGGGAGCTCGAACAGTAGTGGCTCTTCAGGGGGTGGCAGAAGTAGTCCTTATGGAGGATATTTTGTTTGTGGCCAGCCGGGTCACCGGAAGAAAGAGTGTCCTACTTGCTTGTAGAAATCTCCTCTTTCTCAACCGTAGGGGAGCCAGTCAGGTTCTGTTCCTTATCAGAATACTCAGGCAAGACCGCAACAGTCACAGGGTGCTTCGCAGACTTTTACTTCCCCTCAGCCTTATCAGCATTAGTACCGCCCTAAGGGTTACACTCAGAACTTTCAGACTCCTCAGGCCTCAGGAAGTCAGGGTGGGCGTGGATATGGTAGTAGTGGTTCAGAATCTAGCAGCAGCCGACCTAGTCAGGGGAGAGGTAACAGAGGGAAAGGAAAGGTGACTGGCCAAGCTTATGCTTTTACTGGAGCCGACGACACTCAGGATCATACCGGTCGAGGTGTTGTTGACGGTATGATCCTTATTTCACACTCTTGGGTACATGTTTTGTTTAATACTGGTGCATCCTATTCATTCATATTCTTGTTATTTGCTCAACTGTTGGGGTTGGAATTTTCTGATTTGGATTATGTATTGACGTTGGGTACACCTATGGGAGGAGTAGCCGATATGTCTAGTATGTGTAAGTCTTATCAGATTATGGTTGGTGATAGGAAGTTGCTTGCTGATTTGATTGTGTTACCGATGAGGCAGTATGACGTAATACTCGGTATGGATTGGTTGTTGAAATATCGAGTGATTGTGGATTGTCACATGAAGCGGGTGACTCTTTTTCCTAGTGATGGATATCCTATTGTCTATCAAGCTAGAATGAGTCCATTGGAGCCTAGTCCTGTTCTGAAAGCGTGCATAGGTGGAAGAAAGAAACTTGAGTATTATGGGAACTTGTTTGCCATGGATGGCGAGGTGAGGACAGATAAGTATTCGGAGCTGTTTCCTGAAGACTTACTGGGGTTACCACCTGATTGGGAGATCGAGTTCTATATTGAGCTAGTTCCTAGAGCTCAGCCAGTTTCTATTCCAGCCTATCACATGGCACCTGCTGAGATGGAAGAATTAAGAGAACAGTTGGACGATTTGCTTTCCAAGGGCTTTATTCGCAGTAGCACTTCTCCTTGGGGTGCTCCTGTTTTGTTTGCGAAGAAAGCTGATGGTTTGTTGAGACTTTGTGTGGACTACAGGAAGTTGAATCAGTTGATGGTGAAGAACAAGTATCCCTTGCCAAGAATAGATGAGTTGTTTGATCAACTCGGTAGTTCGAGGTGCTTCTCTAAGATTGACTTGAGATCCAGTTATCATCAGTTGCAGATAAGAGAGGATGATATATCTAAGACAATATTCAGAACCCGATATGGTCACTTTGAGTTTCTAGTGATGCCATTTGGTTTAACGAATGCCCCTGCAGCATTTATGGATCTCATGAGTCGGATTTTTAGGCCGTTTTTGGATCGTTTTTTGGTTGTGTTCATCGATGACATCCTGGTGTATTCCAAGACTTGAGAAGAGCATGCCGAATATATGGGAATAGTACTCAAGACCTTGAGAGGTCATCAGTTGTATGCCAAGAAATCGAAGTGTGACTTTTGGATGTCAGAATTGAAGTTCTTGGGTCATGTGATTTCTCACGGGNCTTGTTATTTGCTCAACTGTTGGGGTTGGAATTTTCTGATTTGGATTATGTATTGACGTTGGGTACACCTATGGGAGGAGTAGCCGATATGTCTAGTGTGTGTAAGTCTTATCAGATTATGGTTGGTGATAGGAAGTTGCTTGCTGATTTGATTGTGTTACCGATGAGGCAGTATGACGTAATACTCGGTATGGATTGGTTGTTGAAATATCGAGTGATTGTGGATTGTCACATGAAGCGGGTGACTCTTTTTCCTAGTGATGGATATCCTATTGTCTATCAAGCTAGAATGAGTCCGTTGGAGCCTAGTCCTGTTCTGAAAGCGTGCATGGGTGGAAGAAAGAAACTTGAGTATTATGGGAACTTGTTTGCCATGGATGGCGAGGTGAGGACAGATGAGTATTCGGAGCTGTTTCCTGAAGACTTACTGGGGTTACCATCTGATTGGGAGATCGAGTTCTATATTGAGCTAGTTCCTAGAGCTCAGCCAGTTTCTATTCCAGCCTATCACATGGCACCTGCTGAGATGGAAGAATTAAGAGAACAGTTGGACGATTTGCTTTCCAAGGGCTTTATTCGCAGTAGCACTTCTCCTTGGGGTGCTCCTGTTTTGTTTGCGAAGAAAGCTGATAGTTCGTTGAGACTTTGTGTGGACTACAGGAAGTTGAATTAGTTGATGGTGAAGAACAAGTATCCCTTGCCAAGAATAGATGAGTTGTTTGATCAACTCGGTAGTTCGAGGTGCTTCTCTAAGATTGACTTGAGATCCAGTTATCAGCAGTTGAAGATAAGAGAGGATGATATATCTAAGACAATATTCAGAACCCAATATGGTCACTTTGAGTTTCTAGTGATGCCATTTGGTTTAACGAATGCCCCTGCAGCATTTATGGATCTCATGAGTCAGATTTTCAGGCCGTTTTTGGATCATTTTGTGGTTGTGTTCATCGATGACATCCTGGTGTATTCCAAGACTCGAGAAGAGCATGCCGAATATATGGGAATAGTACTCAAGACCTTGAGAGGTCATCAGTTGTATGCCAAGAAATCGAAGTGTGACTTTTGGATGTCAGAATTGAAGTTCTTGGGTCATGTGATTTCTCACGGGGTTATTTCAGTCGATCCCGCTAAGATAGAAGCTGTTCTGGAATGGGAAAGACCGAGAAATGTGACAGAGGTACGTAGTTTCCTCGGTTTAACAGGCTACTACTATCGTTTTGTGCAAAATTTCTCGAGAATTGCTTTGCCTTTGACAAAGTTGACCAGGAAGGACGTCAAGTTTGTTTGGGATCACGAAAGTGAAGAAATTTTTATCAGGTTAAAGTAGAGTTTAACCACCGCACTTGTTCTTTCTGTTCCTGACAGTAACGAGCCTTATGTGGTGTATACCAATGCTTCGAAGACGGGTTTAGGATGTGTCTTGATGTAGAATGGTTGAGTTGTGGCATATGCTTCTCATCAGTGGAAGCCACATGAGAGAAACTATCCCACCTATGATCTGGAGCTTGCAGCAGTGATCTTTGCATTGAAGATTTGGAGATGTTACTTGTATGGTGTGAAGTTCGACATATTCTCTGATCATAAGAGTTTGAAGTATCTCTTTACCCAGAAGGATCTGAATTTGAGACAACGAAGATGGGTTAAACATATGGAGGATTATGACTTCGACCTACAGTATCATCCTGGTAAGGCCAACGTTGTAGCCGATGCACTGAGTAGAAAGCCTCGTGGTGCACTAGTATTTGAAGATTGGAAGAACTCAGTTACGATTGGTGGTTACAAAATACAGTACTTCAAGAACGAAGGTGTTGCTTGCCTGAGCAACATTGTGATTTCACCATCTCTTCTCTAGACTGTCCCGCAGAGTCAATGGCAAGACAAGGAGTTGAGGACAACCTGGAACCGACTTCAGAATAGTGAACAGTTAGATGGTTGGAGCACTAACAGAGAAGGGTTCTTGCTTTTCAATGAGAGGTTGACTGTAGCTAACATCCGGGTAGTATCAAGATGTACCGGGACTTGAAGCGGTAGTATTAGTGGAAAGGAATGAAGAAGGATGTAGCTACTTTTGTGGCTAAGTATTTGACTTGTCAGTGAGTCAAGGCTGAACACCAGAGACTAGCTAGATTACTTCAGCCGTTGCCAATTCTAGAATGGAAGCGGGACAAGATCACGATAGACTTCATGACTAGTTTGCCAAAGACCTTGAGGAAGAATGACGCAGTTTGGGTGATAGTCGATCGGTTGATAAAGAGTGCTCACTTTATACCGATCTGGATTGACTACTCTCTTACTAAGCTCAGTAGACTATATGTGGAGAATATTATAGGCTTGCATGGTGTGCCTTCAAGCATAGTATCTGACAGAGATCCAAGATTTACTTTCAAGTTTTGGAGAGCCTTGCAGAAAGTGTTTGGTACGCAGTTGGATATTTGTACAGCTCACCATCCTGAGACAGATGGTCAGTCTGAAAGGACCATTCAGATTCTTGAGGACATGCTATGTTGTTGCATACTGGACTTCGGTGGGAACTGGGATTGTAACGCCCTCTTTATCCTCCTACTACTAGTGGAAATTTATTAACTTTTTATTTACAAGGCGTTACTTTTGGAAGATAATCCTATAATTGTTTTTCTAAAATACGAGCCAATTCGAACTTTTTATTTTCTTTAAAACTCTATGGATAGGTGACTTTACTTACATATATGATCAGTATATACATATTACAAAATGAAACATAGTACATAGGTACTAAAAAAAATGAATTAAAAATAACTTCATTGAGAGACTGCAAAACATCCCAAAATACACAAACTAGGCCCCCCACAAGTGATCAAAATATCCATATGTACAATACCAAGGTTGGGCATCTACTTCAACTCACAAGCTCATGCTGTCATCTCAATCATTACCTGCAACACAAGACTATAATGAGCTACAGCTCAGTAAGTAAAGTAATGGATGACATGTTGCTCAATGACATGAATTAAATATATGATCGTGCTTGCTTAAATATTTCGGTATAAATAATTTCCTTTAGACTCTTCCCTGTCTTGTGCCCACTATCTGGTTTAGCACTATGCCTGCAAGGCTTCTTGAATTAATGATATCCCATGGGTTCTCCTCCTGCCGGCTCTTACCACAGTGGGGCTCGTTACTAACCTTATTCCATCGTTACCCCGTCGAGCTCAAGAGATAAGGCGGCCCGAGACTGTAGTTTAGTCTATTATATAACTTGGCAGACGAATATTGTGGTAAACCTTTTGACTAATCCTGTCACACTTGCCCCTCTCCTGGGGCTGCCACTCTGAAACTATAAATATTTATCCCGCTTCCCCATAACAGTGACACAAAACCTTCTGAAAGTTACCTAGTCTTAACTTCTCTATGATAAAATAGTTTTACACAATAATACTAAAGCATTTCATAAATCATATTACCCTTCTTAAACTTTTTCATAAAATATGCATAGTTATATGGTGTACATAATAATACCACAGCAGAAATTACTAAGCATATATATATATATGCTGAAATCGAAATGTCAATGGTCATACTCATAACCAGAATAAATGCAAAACATGGAAACATAATAGATACTTATATAGCACATAATTCTTGTGTTGCAGTTGAGTACTTTACTTACCTCGTGTCCTGAATAGAAATTAATTATGGAAAGGGTCAATATCCTCTAGAGATTGGTGTGCTATTCACCTGTCATAGTTTACAGGTATTCAAAATGTACATTTTACCAAAAGAATGCATCAAGATACTCGAACAATACCGAAATCAGAATTTTACAAAATTAGGAAACTTGATCTTAAAATGACTCAGAAGTATATAAATTACTTAAGTTACTTGGCAGTCAATAATAGCATTAAAAAACTGTTCAAAGGTATTAAAATATGAATACTAGTTCATTAGCATAAAAATGATCCAAAATGGCACATAATTTTGTAAAACTAGTTCATTTGCTCCTAAATGGTGCCATTTCATTTTAAAAATATTTGGACAGTATCTCCCCTATTTTTAGGATATTCCCACATGATTAAAATCATGGTTTTAAACCTGCAATAGCAATTTGAAATCCGAATTCCCATATATACACATCAAGAGGATCACTTAGAACAATCTAAGTGCACTTGAACTCTTTTTCGGTTTCAATAAGTTTCAAACCACTTTTACACTTGTGTGTCATCACAAGCAGCCATCAAATGAGTGTAATAGATAATAGGATCAATAAGATATACAATCCAAATTTAAGAAATCAGATTACAAACATAGAAAACTTAATCTATTACACATAAAAATACTTAACTCCATAAATTGCAAACTTTGGGGCTTTAGGTTTAACTTTAATCCTCCACTTAAATTTTATATTTCCATAAATATATAAGGGTTCCTAGGACCATTATTCATCAAATAATAGCTTAGGTTTAAGAGCTGAAATAAAGGAAAGTCACTACAAATTCAAAATTCAACATAAACCTCACCTTAACTAGTTTGAGTCTTTGCTAGATTTCTTGCCTTCTATCTCCACCAAACTGATTCCCAAAGCTTAGAAATAGATTTTTGGACTTAAGAAAACCTGAAGAAATCTTTGTTTAAGTGAAAACAAGTAGAGAATTGAAATTAAAGGACAAGACCTAGAAAGAAGAACTTAATAGAATTACCTTGACTAGTTTTGGTGTATCTTGCTTTCTAAGGCTCCAATTTGAGTTCTACCACTTGGAAACTCTTGGAAATGTTTGAGAGAAGTTGAGAGAAGTCAGAAAAATCATTGGAGAGTTTCAGGTCGTGGCTGGAGAGAAAGGGAAAGCAAATGACCAGATTTGACCCAAAATCAACACTTAATGGCTAAGAAAAAGTATAACTTAAATTCTAAGG
>JXTB01000891.1:11767-41482 GCA_002914805.1 Parasponia andersonii | reverse complement strand
CATACGAAGAGCTGAGGGAAAGCAAGGTCAGAATCCACCCGTTGGAAGTGGACCCTCCCTAAGGAATGTTTTGAGTACATGAAAAGTTAAAAGGAAACAGACTCTAACCATGCATGATCAAGATGTGAACAGACTTGGAGTCTACCCGTTGGAAGTAGTCCAGAGACAAATCAAACATGAAAGCAAGAGTCAAGATTAAAGTCTATTTATTATGTCCTAAAAATACAAAGTATGTGGGTAACGGCGATGAACACTCAGTGGCCCTACTGGCGAGGCGCATGTTTAGAGCGGACCCTTAAGGAGACGTCGGAATGATAATGCCCTGCTTGTTCCCGATAAGAGCCAAGCCTGGGCCTCCTCCTCTGCAACGACGAGTCTAAACAATGGTCAACTAACCCCTGGAGCTGGCTCCGAGTACGGTCTCATTTGGGGTCGGAGAAGTCTAGCCACACGCGAGGGTCAAAATCTGCCAAAACAAGTTATAACGAAAGTTACAGTTCTGCAAAACCGGATGAACCAAAGCTTACACCCCTATGTTCGAAGCCATTCCGAGTAATCATGACTCGAGGAAGGCTCACTAATAACCCGAAATTGAGTCCTTACAGTCAATTAAACAAATGGTTGGAGGCAAAAGAAAGCAGTCTAAAAATGATGGGGCGTACTTTATCATTTATTTGAAGGGTTACAACGAATGATTAGCTTTACAAATATACATAATTGGGGGACCTAGTTACCTCCATCCGAGGAGGCACAGCCAACCCCAGCACTTGGACCGGCTTCGGAGAAGGGTGGCGTGGCCGGATCAGATTCATTACTGGATACGACGACCGCGCCGGACCCTTCGCCGATTGAGACCCCGAGGCAAGGCTGAATGACCAGGGCTTCCGGAGTTCGATCTGGCAGACCAGAGGCAGGGATAAGCTCTGCGGCACCAGGGGCAGATGTAGAGGGCCCATCCTTTTCCGCAGCAAGCATCTCCAGCACATCGGGCGGGTATGTAATCCTGATCTCGTCCCCGAGCTGCTGCATGTAGTGCTTGATGGGGTAGTGGTCCCTCTCGACGCCTTTCTGATCGTCAAACTGGTCTGGCATCACCACCTCAGCATGGTTTTCAAATTCTCTATTCTCCCAGCCAGACCTATAACTCTCTGCAGAAAGAACGTCCACCTGCTTCTGATACCTTATTTTTAACTTCTCCGCATCCGCTAGTCTGTCCTTCAACACCGCCAATCTGAGTTCTGCCTGCCGCTACGATAAGTTGACCAATAAAGAATTAATACCAGCGAGGTCTGCGCAATGTTTACGAGATGTCTCTACCTGAGCACCCATTAGATTTTTATGGTCCAGAAAAAGATATCGGTTTACCTCGTGGGACCGATCAAGTCTGCGTTGCAGAGCATGGGCCTCTAGCTTGGCCACCACCTCGGCTTTCCTCGCTTCCTTGGCATCTTCGACAGCCTAATCTCGAGCGATGAAGGCCAGTCCCATGTCTGCCCCCGCACTCTGAAGCTCTTGCTCTTTGATCCTCAGCTCGCCTTGAGCCAACCTGGCTGCTTCAGATTGGGCAAGCCTGTCAGCCTCCGTCTGAGGCAGCCAGTTCCTCGCTTATGAATTTCTCAACGCTTATGGCGTCCACCACCGCGTTGCTAACCCTCGCTTCTTCAAGGCCCCGATATATGTCAAAATCAGACCTCAATTTGGCGAGGGCGGCCTCGCTACGCTCGGCTAGTGCAGAATGTGAGCTCAGCTCTTCGGTCAGACCCTTGACACGAGCAGAGTAGAAGGACCGGATGGCGGATAGCTGCAAGTTAAGCAACAAAGGAGGGGGTCGGCATTTATCAAAGACGTTTAAAAAACATGAAATCACCCAAGTGTGACAAACCTGCGCGAGAGTGCGGGTGGTGAGAAGCTCAATATTCTCTGGAGTAAGGGCTTCCAGCTCTGGCTCTGTGGCTGGATCATCCCTTTGTGCATCATCCACGCTCAGAGAACGCGGCCCCTCCTCGATGGCTATAAGGGTATCCACTCCATCCGCCGGGCATGCCTCCAGAGCAGGGGCGATAGGGATGGAAAAAGGCCCGGAGCCATCAAGAATGCCACCGAGCACGGAGAGAGGCGGTACACCTCCTCCGGACTGGCCGCCGCGTGCTGACCTTTTCCTCCTTAGGAGGGTCAGCGTCGCCCCATCATCGTCACTATCGGATGAAAGGACGACCCTGTCCCTCTTCTCCACTCGGCCCACCCCCTCATTTGACAAGCTGACCTCGCGTTGCCGCTTTGTAGGGACCGGAGGAGGGGAGGAGAGTCTAGACTTCAGTCTCGGGATGCCCCCACTGAGCTCGGTGATCTCTCCACCGAGGCTAACGGCGCTCGATTTCGAGCCGGATTCAGGGGTGGGAGAGATCACTGCTGCAGACCCCCCGGTCGGACCTGGCGTCGTCACTTCCCCGCACGTGATCAGAAGGGTAGACGGTTCCCCGGGTGAAGATCCGCCGGCGTCGGAGCAGGGAACCGCTGATTCTGCTCTTTCCTAATGCACTGTGAGGCGCCGGCCAACGGATGCCTTGGCTTGAGCTTTTGATGCCGTGGCTCTCCCTTTGATGGGAGAGGGACCGGCTAACGGGCCCGTCTCAGAGCCTATGGAAAATAAACAACGAAATTAGTCTACGGTCGCGGCCCGACCCACAAAGATTCAAAGACTTAAAAATAAACTTACCCCTAACCCTTTTGGGGGCAGTATTTTCTTCCTCACGGAGCCTGACGCACACCGCGGCCACAAGCCTCACGGCCTCCTCGATTTCGTGATTGGACGGTGCTACCAAATCGTTGGCGCCCGCCAGCTGGCTTGAAGCCGCAACCTGCCGACTCACCATGGTGATCCGGCCACTTTCGTCCCGGTGAAATCGGTTCAGGGCGAAGACGTTGAGTCGACTCCTCAGGTGCTTGGTGACAACCCAGGTATCCAAAGGAAAGGGGAGGTACGAGACCATCCTGGGCATAAGGTTCATCGTCAGGGGGTTGAGGACGGCTTGAATGTGTCGACATTCCCCCGGGGAACTGAAAATTATGATCCCCTCTAGGCTTTTGAGCCGCCCAGCCGACAAGTGCGGCTCAAACCTGCTTTCCTCTGCTGAGGCTGCACAGGGCAAAGTAACATGAGCAATAAAATCAGGAGAGGACTAAGACCCAAAGATCAAAGTCTGATACTTACTCTGCAGGAAGACTGAAGGGACTTGGAAATGCTCTCCGTTCACCCAAGGGGAGCACCACGCCCCTCCAACGGCATAAAGCTTGGCGTGAGAATCCCATTGTTTGTCTGACCGCGGCAGCCCCCAAAAGATGTGGCGCCCAGGTAGCGGCTGGAGATAGAAGGTGGGATAAGAGCCCTTCTTAGGGATAAGGACGAGTTTATAAGCATAAAAGACCACCTCCAGGTCGATATGCATGTTATAGATAACTGACAGGGCAGAGAGCCCCATCAGAATCATAATCCCGTTTGCATTCAGTTGCATCGGATGGATTCCCGTCAAGGCAAAAAATTGATGGATTAGAGGAGGAAGAGGGAATTGCAGGCAGTCCAGATGCTTCCTGCCCAAGACGATGGAACCCTCGGGGGCGCAGGGGTGAAGGTACCAGTCTGTGGGACCTTTAACTCGTTGAAGCGTCACTCCTCCAGGAAGGCAGAGCTGCCTCCTCAGTGAGTCTAGTTCTGAATCCATAACAGGTTGCAATTCCTGATTTTGATTCGAAGCCATTGTTCTGAAAAACGACTGGAAGAGTAAGAGTCTTTGGAAAAGAAGGAAGCAGAAACCCTGAGATGTTATGAGACTGGGGTAATTGAAAATTTTTGTAAAATGGCAAATGAACACAGTTGCGGTTTTTAAAGGGGAGGAGCCAAAAGGTTTTTCTGAAAGAGGAAAGAATAAAAGAAACCGAACAGTCAGAACTTCAAAATTCAAAAAGACCTCGTGATGAGAGATGGAGTATCTCCGCATCGGGGAGAGGGAACCACGTGCGTCCCTCAGATTGGAGAAGCGAAGAGACAGTTTCCCCACTTGATAGACACGACTCCATCAAGTAGGGAAATGGGGGCAGTTATGGGACCCGTTCCCGAACTTTATGCCACAAGGAAGGCCACGCGGACCGCACGTGATCTCACAATCGGCCATTGGGCCGTCCGAGGTTAGGGCCGAATCCATCACTAACCCCGTACGGTTCGGCCCAGTCAGACCCCAACCTCGACAGCTAGGGGTCAGAAGCCCTAAGGGTCTGCCGTCTGGGAACAGCGGCCCTTACCTCAATAGTCGGAAGGGTCAGAAGCCCCAAGAGTCTTCAGACTGAATATAATGGAGAGCAACCCACGGCTCCAGACCCAGACAGAGCATTTAATGCGATCCTGGGTAGGTGTGTGTGCCAGGGACAAGCCGTCCTGACAGAATGGCGATTTGCCCAAATTTTACTCCTGACAGATTGAAGCCGTAGGAGGCGGCGAAAATCAGGCCACGGTAGCACAGAGGAGATGACAGAAATCTCGGCTCGTGACAGTTGAAAAAGATCTTGAGGTGAAAGGTACTCATTCCTGAGATAGAGAACCATGCGGTTCACTATCTGAGGACTACATATAAAAAAAGCCATGCATTCCAAAGAGGGATATATTCACTTGAAAAAATGGATAGATATAAAGAAAAAGTCTCAAAACAAGAGATAGAGAGATATTCATATTGAAATATTTTCATTGCTATCGAACACAAAGATAAACCACTGACTTAAGCATTGGAGAGTCTTTGCAGGTAGCCACCCCCGCCTCTCCGATCTTGCTTGGAGTTCAGAGAGTTTTGAGACAGCAAGGACACGTGGACAGTTGGAGAATACAGCATCAGTAGTTCGAGACACGTGGACGGCTGGTGAGAAACCGTTCCAACAGTTAGGTTGTCCAAAAAAAATTATTGTAATTTATTCTTATGTAATTATAGAATGTTACTCGCTGCTTTATATATGCGGTGAGTAACATGTTTGTTACAACTTGAATGTTTTCTTTTATTTTTCTTTTTAATTTCCATTTCGATATTAATTATGTAATACAAAATCATAGTTTCTCATTTTTTGTTTAAAGTTATTTTTTGAAACGGAATCGCATCAATTATAAAGTTATTCAAAATGACACTTTTCAAACAATGCTATTTAATGTAATTCCTTTTGTTTCAATTCAGGAATTTAAATATAGATTGGCCAAAAATTTTTAAAAAGGAAACCGTAACATAATATAAAAAATTTGAAAATTTGATATTTTACGCTAAAATTGTTCATCATAAAAGAGTAAGAAAAAATATCAAGTGCGCGCAAGTACTTAGCTAACATGATTTAAATCCGTTCCTTAGGTTCTGATTCATAAAGAGTGCGCAACTATTTCTTGCTGGCAATAGTATCAATTGATGTTGTAAAGACCCAGATTTTAATAGAGTAATTTGGAAATTTTATCAATTTTCAAATTAAATAAGAGAAAGACTTATTTGCAAAAAATTTTAAAAGAGGGGACTGAAATGCAAAATTTTGAAGGACTAAAATGAAAAAAGTTTGAAAAATGGGATATCAAAATGCAATTTTAAAAAATTGCACAATCTTTTTGTCCAAACCCACGTGGCCCCTATTTCCCTTCCCTTCTTCTTTCTCTCAGCCTCTCCCACGATCTCTCTCTCTTCCTCTCTCTTTGACAAAACACCACCGCCACCACCAAGTGTTGCTGATGCACCTTCGGCTTCCGACGACCACCACTACTACCAGGCGTTAACTCCCCATGCTTCCCACAGCCACTAGCTAGAGTTTCGTCGTTGTTGGAGTTGTCGTTCATTAGAAAACACTATTTTTAGCCGTAGGAGGTTTTGAATTTCAGGCGAGCTTTTCGACCATTTCAATGGGTGTTCTTGCGCTCATTAGATTCATCTCGTCGAGAGGAATCTCTATGTATATATTTTATGACCCTATTTTACCAGGATTAAAAGCTACCATTATTGAGATTCAAGAATTGACTTTTTGATCGGACCATTGGATCGTATTTTTAATGTTATTTTTGAAATCTACTTATAAAATAGTAACAATTGATATATGTATTGACTATATTTGATGACTGGCACGAAAATAATATCGGACGGCTCAGATTTTGCTTCGTTTTACATATCATAGGTCTAATTTCAGTCTAGACTCAAATTAGACGAATTATATATCTAACTTAGCTATTTTGAATGCTAAGAATTCAATAAAGAAGTCCACTTATTGATTTGAAGCTCTATTAAGAAGTTGGTTTTTCCAAAGAAAGCAATCAAGGGCTTAGAATCGGTTCTCGACCCTCCGAACGATCGTCCAACGATATCCTAAAGTTCTAATAGTGTGGTATTTCTATTCTAGTGAAATAGGGATTCAATTACTTTTGTTTTATATAGTTTTCAAATAAAATTTATTATGTTACATATGGTAGAAAACATGAGTTTAGAACTATTTTAGATATTTATGATGGAATTAGATTGTATGATATATATTGGATTATTCTGGGATTTTTCTAAGTGCAAGTTAATTTTTGGATATGTTAAATTATGGCCGTTATGCTGTTCATTTTTCTACAAAATTTAATTAACTATTTTATTAAAAACTACAACATCACTTGAACTTAAATTACTGTATGTTATTTATATGCATCAGTTCAGAGTAAACATGTCAAAGGATCACATATGAGTACTGGGCTAGCATCATAGGATTTTACAGTATAGCGTTATAGCCCGACTGATGGTGCAGAGTCTGTGAACTTGCGTGAGATTTTTCTTCTGATTATCTCCCTACTTTGGCAGGCATAGGCGAGTCAGTTTTCCCTCCAGATTAGTAGGTATAGGCAATTCAGTTGCCCCTCCAGGCTGGTAGGTGTATGAGAGGTATTTGTCCCTCCAGGATTAGTAGAGGATGCACAGGTATTCCCTTTGGGTATGGGCTAGAAATCAAGCAGGTTGTTCGTACACGTTGTGCCAACATGTTAGTTTCTATTGATGAGAGGTGGTGAACTCATGAGTATAGATGAATTTGTATTATGTATTTATAGACTAATTGACTTTGGGATATCATACTTTGGAAATTATATATATATAGACTATCAGCTTTGGAAATTATTATATACATATGTATATATAGTTTTGTAAATGTATTTTGGATTAAACTAACTATGTAGTGACTCTCTATCACTAAAAAGGTTTTCAACTATGGTAACAGTTTTTCTATTGAGCATTCGAGCACACCTCTTACTTTCCTCCTTTTCAGGTAATTGTTCATTCAAGTTAGTTGTCTCGATGGCTAGATAAGTCAATTAGCTTATGCTTATGGCCATATTTCTCTCTTTTAGTTAGTCCCTATACTTTGTCCTATTCTTTCTTCGAGTCTAATTATTTAGCCAAGTTTATTGTACCTGTAAATTAAATGAATGTATAAGGATATCTTTACTATTATTTGAGTATTTGGCATATAAATCGTATACTATGGTTCCTAAGGAATATATTTTAAAAATTTTAAGTACTTGGAATTAAGTACTCGAAAAATTCATTTATTCAACACTAAAGTTTTTTTAGGCCAAGCTTTTCGATGACTTAACTATATTTTCTCAAGCCTTAATTGTCATTTCTTCATTGATAAACTAAATTAAAGAGGAACCCTTTTAATATAGAATTTCTAATGATTTGAGGATTAGAATGTAAAATCCAAGTGATTAGTTTCCTCTAAATTTTGAAAATTCGTTATTCTTCTTATTTGTACTCAAAACTATTAAAAGTCAAGGCTTTGGATTTTTAAAATAGTTTTTAGTCAATTTAAAATGTCAAGTTTTGTTATTATACTTCTTTAGTTGAGAACTCTTGAATTATTAAGAGTTTGATTAGATTTAAAATGCAGTTATTTCGTTTTGGAACTTTTAAAAATTCTAAGCTGACAATTAAGATTTTAAACAACATAGACCTTTGTATTTAACTAAAGTGGCATATTTGTTGTCAAAGAAATCATGAACATTTTAAACCCGAGCATTGGTTGGGTGAGAGTAATACATTTTTTCAAAGGAGGTATTACTTTAAATTAATATGCTACTTTGAGACTAAGTTTTGCGAAACTACTAATCTATTTATATACTAGTGAGATTTTGTTTAAAGTTTAGTAATGTTGATTTGAAAGACCTCCAGACCATGGTTTTTTATTTCTATAAATATATACACATAAATCAAACTTTTCAAGTACCTTTTCTAATTTTGGACTTAGTAGATTACTAAAATCCTTCAATCTCTACTTAGTACTTGATTTGAAATCAAATGAATACTTTCGTAAATTGATTCACAAGTTTACTTGAAAAAAATAGATATAAGTTACTTAAGAAAAGTTTTGAAAAAAAATATTCACAAGTTTAACTACTTGGTAAACTTTGGTGTGGATTGAAAATAATTTTGGAGAAAAATCTTTAGCTTCACACATGTGTTGAAGACTTATACATGTGATTTCCTCTAGAATATATTGCTTGGAGAATAGAAACTTGATATGATTGCTTGCATTATAGAAATCCATATTGGGTAAAAATATTTTAGTTAGAATTTTGGTCTAGAATTGGTGGAGCTTGTCACTTAAGCCTTATGCATTTGATGGTTCAAATTTGCATATTTCTTATAAGTTTTCTTCGATGTGGTTTACCTTGTTGGTTAGTACATAGTCCCTTGGTACTTATTGGATTGTTAAGTCATTGTGATTTATGCTAATTTGATTTTCCACGGTGTAAATAAAGTTGCATTAAGGTTATACAGAACTTGTTTTAATTATATTTTGGACATTATGTGATTGGTTTTAACCGATCTACCTAGTGTTGAGAATTCCTAGTATTGGAAAACTTGGGAGGAGGGTGATCTTTTGGTTTTCAAATAGATTGATATACTATAATTTGAAATTTGATAAGTTTTATATAGTGCTTGATGGTATGAGATACTTTCATTGAGGAAATTTTTGTATTTTCCTAACTCATGGAATTTATGCATGAAACCATTTGGTTAGTTTCACCCAAAATAAAATTTTCATGAACTCCTAATATTTACTTCGATTTGTTAAATGAGGATTAGTGTTTCTTTTTCCACTATAATATTTCCAAGAATGAATCAAATATTACCTTTCCTAAAAAAGAAAAACCTCATCGTAGATTCAAGTCTCTTAAAGAAACTTGATTGTTTATTTTGAAAAAGTTTTGTAGTCTTAGGAAACTTCCTATTGTGCTTAGTTATGACTTTGTGTTGAATCAAAACATCTCATTAGTTTGGAAAGTTCAATTGACTATGGTAATTTAAAAAGTCTCGGTTATCATTTTGCTAAGATTTGTAAGTGAGAGCTTTTACAATAAATTCCTATTATATAGATTGTGGGAAACTAATTGGTATTTTCTTCATGCATTCTATGTTGATTTTATTAAATAGTTATCATATATAACTCATTTTTAAGTTGATGCTTATGACTATTATGCATTTTCGTCATATATGTATGGAATGAAACTTTTACTAAATTTTGAATTTGAGTTGAATCTAAATCCCTTATTCGGTTTAAATTATATATAGCATAGTTATTATTATATAACTAATGATAATTGGAATGAGATTACTCATAGATTTTTCCTTAAGAATTAATAAACTCTACTTTTATATTGTAAGAGATACTTAAAGTTCAGGTTTGCTTTACCTTCAACTAAAGAGAAATCATATTGTGAACTAGTATAGTATTCCTATGCCCAGCACTTTTACATTCCATGTTTTCAGAAAAAATTTCAAAACTATTTTCATTCAAATTGAAGTGAGGTTACGTGGGAGACAAGCATCACTCGAGAACAGTACCAGATAACCTATCCTATTAAAACTTTATTTCTGGGGCGTTAAGTATTGATTTTAGTTATGTGCATATTTCTGGGACATTAGATTATGTCTATGGAGATTCTTTTTATATCAAATACTTGGAGAGTCCTTGGATCAATATTCGCTTTGATTTTCTTTGATGTGGTTTTACACTAGATGAAAGATTAGAAATACTTTTGAAATTTCTCATGGTTTGGATACTTGCATTTTAGATTAAAGTTTGCACTAATATTTTACATTGGTGATTTCCAATTTGGGTGTTCTAGTCTTGCATTTGACTAAAAGTGGTGATAATTCTACCATTGATTTATAATTAATTGATTAGATCATGTTATTCTTTACTTAGTATCACATTTCTGTTTGCCTCCATCAGGCTATTACTATTTTATTGCAAATTTTTATCGCCTTTTTCTTAAAGTATCTTGTTTGACATTTAGCTTTTACAATCAACATAGTAATCAATCCCAATGGAGATGATACTTTACTCATTATTATATTACTTGTTTGGCATGTGCACTTGTATAGCAACTATAAGTCCACAACAAGTGGTTTGTGTTTAGTGTTATTTCTCACTCTTATCAGGGAACAGAAAATGGTTGTGAGCCATTGAACTCTCTTTGTCACCTTCGATCTCTAAACTCGTTTATCTTGTGTGATGTAATACAAGGATTCTTCTTTTTCGTCTTACACTCTATTCAATTCTGTTATGTGCTTGGAAAAAGACTCATGTTAGAGTCATTTACTTGAAGATTGTCTAGGACCAGGTTCTAGTTGCAAATAAATAAATATGTCTTAGGATATTATTGATCTGGTATGATTATATAAACGATATTCTAATATCTGACATTTGGTCTACTATTCTAGTTTAGTGCCTTAAAATTAGTGTTCGAAGTCTTGTATTCTCGACTTCTAGCCAGAGTTATCATCATTATCTTCTTGATTACTCATATACTTAAGGTTGTCATTTACAACCATTGGTACTAAAATTCTTGTACCTACTAATATGTTATCATATGATTTTGTATCTCTTTGTATACATCTTTATCTCATTTTATTGTGCATGTCAGTATATTGACAGGATTATGATGCCATGTGAGGAATGCTGATTCACACCCTTTCATTAACTAGTATTCAGTTCAATACTGTAACCTCCTACGAATCTCTAGACTTACAACTTTAGTAGAATTCTTATTAATAGACTTAGTGTCGAATTTTAATAAGTTTATGTTTACAAATACTTGAAATTATGCGTGCAGTACTATTTTAATGTTAAATTTTATTATGTGAGAAAACCATAGTTATTCCTTGTTTTAACTTAGAACTTCTAAGTTAGTTTTCCTTAATAATAAATTAATTCTACACAGATTACATTATGTATATCAATATAATCTAATTAAGAATGTGATATATTTATGTCATATTTAAAATTGTTATATTTTATAACTTAAAGTTAATGATTACACCAAAGTAGTACCATGCTGTAATTTAAATTGTTAGGATTTAATTATACAAAGAATTAAGTGGACAAATAAATGTAATGGTAGAAAATAAGTTATAAAAAAAGATGAAGACTAGTGAAGCTTTATCGTAGGGAGTTAATAACTATAAATTAGTGGAATAAAAAAGGAAAGTGTTAAAGTTAGTAGGTAATTCTAAAAAAGGAAAATATAAACAAAACTAATTGATAGCTTTTATCTTTAAAAGGTAGGAAAAAAAATGACAATGGAAATATTTTTTGGAAATTAGTGGCCATAATTCAAAGTGGAAGACATAGATAAAACTAATTAGTAGCTTTTGTCTCCAAAATAATTCAAAAGATATGAAAAAGAATAATATAGTTCAGATTTTCTTTAAGAGCTAATGGCATTGGATTCCAAATAATTAAAAAAGAAGAAAGATTAGAGACAAAAGTAGTAGATGAGTGAAAAATAAAGTAAAAGATAAGGTAATAGAGTAGAAAAAAAGATATATTGGCAAAATTAATAATAATAATACTTGGATTATTAGATGGAATGTGAAAGTGTATATTATTAGATACCTCATATAGATGGTCTATAAATAAATCCTTCATTTGGCAATTAGAAATTCATAGTTAACCTTCCAAATACTTAGCCACAACTATCTTCCTTTTTTTTAATTATTCTTTCTCAAAAAAAAAAAAAAACTCTTTCTACCTTACTTTCTTTCAAACCCACAAGGGCTATAATATTTTATCCATCAAATCTAGAAATTAAGAATTATAATCAAGAGAAGATAGTACCTAGTTTTGTAGTGGAGATGTAAAGAAGAAAAAAGAAAGATTTTAGAAGATAGATTGCACAAACACATTTAAGTTTATTATTAGCTCTAAAATTATAAGAAGTTTAATTTTTAGTATTTTAATTTCTAGAAGAATATTGATACTTGGAAAAGTTCCCAAATACTCCAAGAAAGAAGATTCAAACTTGGAAGACAAATATTCCTTCACCTTGCTTATTATGTGTTTAAATATATTCTATAAAAGATTAAATGGGTAATAATATATTTGATCTACTTTAGATGTTATATAACTTATATTATGTTTAAACTTATTTGTTAATTTCTTAAGCCTCTAAATATGAATACTTCATAATAATAAAGGCTAAATAATAATAATAATAGTACAATCAAAATGATTAAATACAAACGTGGAAGACTTTTAAATGTAAGATCCTAAAATAAAACATGCATGAAAATGAACCAAACTTAATGATTTAGACTTAGATACTTAAGAATAGAATTTTACCCATTAAAAATACTTTCCAAAAATTAAAAATATTTGCTCAAAAGTTGAAGGGACTAAAATGCCAAAACTTTGAGTATTTAGGTCAAAAGTGTAATTTTGACAAAATATGCGTCGAATATATGAGAAAGTTAGTTTAGGTAGTTTTAAGACTATATTAAAGTGTAAAAATAAATAAAAGAAGAATCTTTAATAAAAAGATAAGGTATAACTCAATATTTACCATTGGAGGGCATAAATATTAGAAATCTTACGATTACGGGAAAAAAATATAAATTATAAAACTTGAAATTTTGGGTTAGAAATTTGGTGCAAGAATAAATAGACTACTTTATTTTAGTCTATAATTGGGATAAGAAAATATTTACTTAAGTTTAAGACATGAAATCAATTATAGGAAATAAATTATGTATACCTCTAATTGTATTTAGCCTAAGTTTAGTTATGAGCAAAAAAAAAAATTGTGACTAATGCCTAATAATATTTAGTCCAAGTATGATTTCAGATTTTAAATCTATGTAGCTATTAGTGTGTTTAACTCAGATATCATATTATGACCCTTAATTATGAATAAAGTAATTAATCAAGAATAATTCAAAATAATTGATGAAAAGAAATATAACTAAGAAAACTTAACTGATTCAGGGTGATATTAATCAAATCAACAAGCAAGTTATAGATAGATTAGAAAGATCACCATGATAAAGATTAAGAAGAATTAAATCTCATTCATCTAAGTTGAAAGAATAATTAGTCAATGAATATAACATGATATTGTTTCTCAAATGTGAAGTCTTATGTTTGACTAAGACTAAGTTTTAGTTGCCTTAAGCCTACTAGGTAATTAGAATTTTAAAAAAGAAAAAAAGTATGAGTCCACTTTAAATTACTCTAACAAATTGAGTATGTATATGTCATGGCAAAACTTTGCCTAGACGTACGTAATTAACGAGTGGAACTAGGACAATCATATTACGAGGTAAATACAATCTCACCTATGGCATAGATAGTTTGAAAATGTTTCATATTTGGAGTATGATATGTTTGAAATTATTTCATGTATTAACTTGCCTTTATTTTATTATTTTATAGCCTATGTATAATGTATGCTTATAAAGATATATTTCTTATGCTATAAAAATGATGTATACTAACTTTACAATGTTATCATGTAAAAATACTTTAGCATACTTTAACAAAGGAAATCTAATGATAATAGAATATAAATTTGGGTTTGTTATTGAAGCATACCCACTCATGTGAAGAGAATACTAGATAAGATAAAAAATTTAAAGACATCGTACCAACCTCCACTATGTGAGAATATCCAAGGAAAAATAAGACCAACCTCCCATGAGTGAGGATTCTTGAAAAAAAGTATGTTAAGATTATGACCATGGGTGTTTTTAGTTGGGTCGTTCCCTAATTCTCTATTCGATAGTGCACACTTAGTACGTACACCGAGATCCATAAGAAAGATAAAAGACTTCGAAATAAAGTAAAATAAAATAATGATACAATATCTTATAATAAAACATAAAGTAATGATTTCATAAACAGTATAACTGGACTTTCATAAAAGATTGTTTATTTATAAATAAAATATTTTGTGAGAATTACATTATACTTACTGAGCAAAAACTCACACTTTATGAGCATTTATGCTATAGGTACCAAAGGAAAGAAACTTCTGACTTGATTGATGGGTCTGCTGGAATCAAGGTCGAGATGAATGCGAGGCATGAGCAATGAAATACCACTATTAAAATTACTTATGTATATATTCTTATTATGAGACAAATGATTTAATTATATAAGCTTGATGTGGTTTGAAAACATATTATAACTTAGTATTTAATTTCACAATGCATAGTTTTATTAAATTGAACTTGAAAATGTATTTCAATTGAATAGAGTATAAAAAAATGTTTTTCAAAAGTATTAAAAGAGAAAATATTTTGATTTAAATAAAAGCAAAACAAAAAAGATTCTGTCAAAAAGACCTAAATTGTCTAAAGAGAGCTTAGGACTTAAATAGTCTGTATATGACTACCCTCCTTACTTAGGAGCCCTTTATGGTTGCACATTATTTAAATCACCCTAATAAAAAGTTTATAGACAAATTTAAATAAAGGTTGTTTAACCATTTAGAAACATTTTACTTGTTTTCAAAATTTTCAAATTAAGTAAATAAGTTAGTTATGAATATAAATCTCTTAAAAAGAAATAAAAATATTAAAAAAAAATTGTTATAAATTTTCTGTGTCTAAATTTCTCTTTTTAAATAAGTTAGCTAAGAATGTAAGTAGTTAACGGTTCAAAAGGTCAGGTCATTACATCCTACTTCGCATCCTTCCGCAACATTTTAGACAACTCAAGTAAGTAGAATTTTTGCTCAGTATGTTATTTAACCTTAAGAATGTATTATGTTGTAGTAATAGACGCTCTGATGATCGACATTCCAATGGACTGAGAGATTGCCCAACCTAAACTTTTTGGAGCCACAGTAGTGGTTGCCTTCAGAGTTGGACGGACACCATACTACCTTGGAGAATCTACACCCGAAATATTAGGGAATTGACTTCATGAAACAGAACAACTTTTACGAGTATGTCATATCTAGAAGAACGAATGGACTACTCTTACAATCATGCAACTGTGAAATAATACTCGAGCATAGTGGTGAGCATCAAGACACATCGTAGATAATATGAGTTGAGAAGTATTCTGTAGATTAATTATAGCACGCTTTTCATGAATAGAATCCCATAATAATCTAATAGAGATCCCAACAGCAGAGAAACAATTACAAGAATGAGCTTTAGACTTTATTAAAATAGATGGAAATCCCGACCACGCGAATATATAGAAGACTATAATATCTGTTTTTCTGAGGAAGTAGTTTGCGTATTCCCTCTGAGATAGCATAATAGTATCCTACTTATGACCTATTGGGATAGAATCCTAAGTCATATCTGTAGACGCATATAGAACCCCCTTATTGATATGAATCTTGAACATATTAGTTCAGAAGTAATTCATGCAAAAGAAGAATATGAAAAGAAAATAAAACACAGTACGGTTGAAGGATCATCTCGTAGGAATATCACAAGAACACCTTTCTAACAAGAAGACTAAGAATAAGATGCAGAGAGAACTATGCCCACCAAGCAAGGACGCACCGATGACAATGAGGAAGACTCTAAAGAGGATCCAGAGGAAAACCCTAGCGAACCTTCAAAAACTAATATGAGAGATTAAGCATAGATTAGACTAGAAATACTTATATGATCTTATCATGTATTTTAGTTAATAAAATATTATAATTATGAAACAATGTTTGTCTTATTACTTAATTTATCTCTTTTTGCATAATCAAAGTTGCGATAACTAATAATACTCTAAATTAATAGGAGTCAACTAAAAACAAAAATGGCAAGAGAGAGGGGAACTCAATACATATACCCGAAATAGCTAACCTAAGTAATATCGTGGCAAACTTGTAACAATGACTCTAAGTTAAAGAAGAGGGGATGAGAAACCTTTGTGAGCAGCTAAAGCAACAACGCCAAGAGAATGACGAACCTCAAGTGGACAATGAAGAACTATTACCTCAAGAGGAAGCACCAGTACTACGACCAGAATCTGTTATACCTGATCGACATATGGAACACCAAGAACCACCTTATGAACGCTTCAGAAAGATGCGTCCTGCTTAGTTTGAAGGATCAACAGATCCTTTGGTGGCCAAAGAATACTTGTCATCAATCTAAACTATCCTAGATTTTATGAACCTTAATGACCATGAAAAGGTGTTATACGTGTCTTATATCCTGAAGAAAGACGCACGATACTGGTGGGAAACAGTCAGAATGAAAAGAAATATCAGAGAAATGTCGTGGATTGACTTTATCCATGAATTCAACCATAAATACTATAATCATATGGCAATGTAGACCCAGCAAAATGAATTCATTAATATCAAACAAGGGAATATGATAGTCACCAAGGTCGTACGAAAGTTCGACTAGCTTGCAAGACTGTGTCCCTATTTGGTACCCATTGAAGAGGAACGGGTAAGGAGGATGCTAGAAATGTTTCACCCTGAATTAGCAGTTGTCATTGATAGTAGCATTAACCCACCAACTATAGTTGTAGAATGTGTAGAAAGGGCACTCAGAGCAGAATATCATCTTGCCCAAGCCAAGAAAGAATGACAAAAATATTTCGAATCAAAGAAGAATCAATGCAAATAAGCTAAATCGAATCAGGACAACAACCAAAGAGGATTTGGGACCCAATTTGCCCATAATAAGAACCAAAACAACAACAATAACAACCATAAGAACCATAGTGGAAATAAGAGAAACAGTAACTTTAGTGGTCAAAGAAACCCAAAAAAATGAGCCTCAACAGCAAAAGAAGGCCAAGGTAGATTTTCCGTCACTATCAAAGTTTATGCCTTTACGAGAAATGATGCAAATGTGGGAACCTCTAATGTGATCACAGGTTAACTGTCTGTTGCCACTCAAAATGCATATGTTTTGTTTGATTCCGGTGCTACGCATTGTTTTATGTCACATGTATTTGCCAAAAGAATAACTCAGAATAGTGATAGAATGATTAGAACTCTAAATGTAGCTCTACTTTTAGAAGAAACTTTGACAACGAATTATTAGATAAGACATGTTCTAATAATTATAACTGCTCGGGAATTATATCCTGACCTAGTCATCCTAGGAATGATTAATTATGATGTCATTCTAAAAATAGACTTCTTAGGAATTTATAATGCTAACATTAAATGTCGAAGTCGAAGGATCACGTTTAAACCTCCAAGAAAAGAAAAGATCACTTGTAATAGAGATACTAAGAAATAACCTCAAGTGATGATCTAACCTCAAGTGATGATCTCAGCAATGCAAGCAAGGAAAATATTGAGTTACGAGTGTCTAGGATATCTACCTAATATTCTTGATAAGAGTAAAAATGAAAAAAAAAGGCCTGAAGATGTAATAATCGTTAAGAACTACATTGACGTGTTTCCTGATGATCTGCTAGGACTACCACCGGAGCGAAAAATTTCTTTCAAGATCGAATTACTGTCCGATATTGCCCTTATTTCCAAAGTACCTTACAGGATGGCACATGTTGAGCTTAAGGATCTATAAATCCAATTACAAGAGTTTTTAGACAATGGTTTCATCCGACCAAATCACTCACCATAGGGCGCATCTATGCTATTTGTAAAGAAAAAAAATTGAATATTTAGAATGTACATCAACTATAGAGAATTGAATAAGGTAACCATAAAGAATAAATATCTTTTGCTGAGGATAGATAACTTATTCGATCAACTAAAAGGAGCTGCAGTTTTCTCAAAGATCGATTTGCGATCAGACTATTATCAACTGAGAATTAAAGAAAGTGATATTTTGAAGTCTACCTTTCAAATGTGATATGGGCATCATGAGTTTTTAGTGATGCTTTTTGGGCTAACTAATGTTCCTGCAGCATTTTTGGACCTAATGAATAGAGTGTTCAAAGAATACTTAGACAAATTTATCATAGTCTTTATCGATGATATCTTGATTTACTCAAGGTCTTAAGAGGAATATGAACAACACCTCAAACTCGTATTATATAAGTTAAGGGAATATTGCTTCTATGCCAAATTCTCCAAGTGCAAATTCTAGCTAGACTGAGTCCATTTCTTAGGACATGTAGTTGCAAAAGAAAGAATTGTCGTAGATCCTTCTAAAATAGAGGCAGTGAATAATTGGCCAGCACCCAAAACTGTGACTGAAGTGAGGAGCTTTGTAGAATTAGCCAGCTATTACCGAAGATTTGTAGAAGGATTTTTAAAGCCCGTTGTGCCCCTCACGTCTCTTACCAAAAAAGGGAAGAAATACGAATGGTTGAACTCAAAATAGGGTCATTATGCTACCTATTTTTCTACATAATTTAATTAACTATTTTATTAAAAATTAGTGCATCGCTTGAACTTAAATTACTGCATAGTTAAATCTACATATTAGTTCAGAGTACACATGTCATAGAATCACACATGAATACTAGGTTTGCATTATAGGACTTTACAATGTGGCGCTACAACCCTACTAACAGTACAAAGTCTATAAACCCGTGCGAGATTTTTCTTCTAATTACCTCCCCATTTTGGGAAGCATAGGCGAGTTGATTACTCCTCCAATTTGGCAAGTATAGGCAATTCAGTTGCCCCTCTTGGTTGGCAGGTATAGGTAAGGCGTTCGCCCCTCTAGATTTGATAAGTGACACACGGATGTCCCTCCAGGTATAGGCTAGGTGTTAGACAAGTTGTATGATATATATAGTGCCAATATGCTAGTTTCCATCAATGAGAGATGGTGAACTCATGGATATGGGTAGATTTGTGTCATATATTTGTGGACTAATTAATTTTGGGATATCGCTTTCATATATATATATATGTATATTTATATATATGGACTATCACCTTTAGAAATTGTTACATATATGTATATATATAATTTTGCAAAAATGTTTTAGATTAAACTAACTATGTAGTGACTCTCCATCACTAGAAAGATTTCAAATGAGGTAATAATTTTCCTACTGAGCTTTGCAGCTCACCCCCTTACTTTTTTCCCTTTTAGATCACTGTTTTATTCGAGTTAGTTGTCTCGATAGCTAGATAAGTCAATTAGCTTATGCTTGTGGCCCTATTCCTCTCCTTTGGTTGGTCCCTATACTTTATCCTATTCTTTCTTCAAATCTAACTGTTTAGCCAAGTTTTTCGTACGTATAAATTAACTGAATGTATGAGGATGTCTTTATTTTTGTTTAAGGATTTGGTGTATAAATAGGATATGATGGTTCCTAAATAGCATATTTTTAAAATTTTAAGTACTTAGAATTATGATTAACTTTGCAAATTAATTTTTAGATATTCGAATTCAAGATTTATAAAATTAATTTATTCAACACTAGAGTTTTATTAGTTCAAGATTTTAGATGACTTAACTATATTTTCTCGAACCTTAATTGGCATTTCTTCATTGATAAAGTAAACTAATGAGGGACCGCTATTAATATAGAATTTTTAATGATTCGATGATTAGAATGTAAAATCCAAGTATTTAGGTTTCTCCGAATTTCGTTAATTTTTTATTCATTTTTATTTATATTTAAAATTACTGAAAATTATGATTTTGGATTTCTGATCTTGACAGATGTGCTCACTAGCCAAACTATAGCGAGCTTTTTACGAATTCATGCATATTAATCACCAAGTTTTACGAGAACATTTCAAACAGAAGACAACTAGCAAGCTCATTGCTCGCAAGAAGGAGAACTAGTAAGGAAAACTAAAGATGACAAGTTCATGATTACGCTAATTTGTTGAACTGAACTCTCTAGCTCTGTAATTCTTTTTATAATAAGCTACAATAGACATAGGTAGGCATGCCATCACGTGATCGCCATCTCGCAGGCATTTTTAACCGAAAACAATGTAGCATTTTATAACTTTCATTGATCTATTTTTGAAATGGACGTGATTTACATCTAACTCGAAGTCTAAAGTCTACATGGTATTTTCTATATTTGTCAAATTAATTTATTGACCTCAAAAAAATGTTACTAAAAGAAAAAAGATTTTTCTAATTTATTGGTCATCAAAATATAAGTATCCTAACTAGAAATCTAAAGTTGTAATTTTTAATAATTTTATTTTTAATAATTTTAAGTTAAAAAAATGACAAATATTAATTTTCTAAAATTTCAGAAAATTAAGTACTTAGAATTTTAATTTTTCGTCCTTCAAAGTATGTAAATTTTAAAGATCAGAAACTTCTCATTTATTTTTATTTCTAAAGAAAAAGATCACTTAAAAATTAGAGAAATTCTAATTAATTAATTGCAAAACTGTTGTTAAACTATAAATTTTGGTATAATAAGTTTCAATTAAAACCTTAGCTTTAATATCCAAAAATAATTTACATAAAATATTTTTGTGATTCCAAGTACTTAAATTTGTACTGTTAAATGTCCTCGTATATCTGCCTACTAAGGATATTAAACTTAGCTAAATATTTCAACAAGGAAAATAAATTGAACAAGATTTAAATACCTACTAGGTAATAGGAATAGGATTGTAGGCACAAACCCAGCAACTTGTCTAACCATCGAGACCATTACTACAATTACACAGATACCTAAAAGTGGTTAGGGGAATGAGCACATAAATGCTCAATAGAGATCCAATTACAGATTTTTTACTAAAATAAATACTTACTTTCAAAGTCTTGTATGGTTAGTAAATATTCCAACAATTTTCAGAAATCTAATTGAAAACATTGTCCAAAGGTTTATACCTTTTAAACTATTGTAAAATATTATTTCAAATCAAATTCGTCTTCTAAAGGTTCAAACATTCCAAACTATTATAAAATTTCACATCAAAACTAATATATATCTATTCAAATTAAGTACATAACAAGTAATACAATCAATGATATATTTGAACCACAAAAAATTAGTGACCGTAAGTATGCAATATTGTATAAGTTACTCAAATGGGTGATTGCACATGTATACTGTGTTTGAGTCACTTGAGTTGGTGACCGTGAGTAAAACATATAGTCTGAGCACCTATCCTATATAGAGTACCATAAGACCGAGCACCCTGAAGGGGGTACGTACGTCTGTCGATTACGTAGATGCAATGAATGTATATAATACTGTATGTATGACATGAATAAGAATATAAACCCTTTTCACAAATCATAAAACAGACTGCAGTATTTTTAATTAACCAAGTTCAGTTCTCAAAACTAAATTCTTATTCAAATTAGATTTTATAATAATTTTAGTAGCACAACAGTCGTTTTCATCAAAATTAATAAAATCTAGTCCCTACAGAAAACAGTTCCCAGACAAGATAATTTGGTACACCAATCAGTGTGACATGCCTTCTAGACAATTTAAATATCAAATCATGACAAAACATGTATAAATCACATTTTTATCAAATATTTCACAAAATTTCATATATTTTCATATGTGAAAGTCAAAATTAAATTCATTGTAATGTCAAGTAATCGAATTCTCACCTCAATTGAGTGACTAAATAGTGCTACGGTACTATCAAGTTCGTTAGGTGATGTTTAGCAGTCGTTTAGATGGCCGGAGGTCGTTTTCAAACCCTAAATCGTTTGGTTTGAAAATTTAATTCTCCAACAGAGCCTCAAATTATGAAATGGATATTTTCACTGAATTCTTAGTATTCAAATTAGTTAAATTAGGTATATAACNACCAAATATAGTCGATATATATATATATATATATAGAAATATATATATTTATCAAACTTTAAGTTTTCACCAGTATATCACAAATATAGATTTTGTACGACGATCTAATCGTCGGATTGAAAAATTACAATTCAAAACTAAATAGCTCAAAACCAGCTAAAATAACGAGTCAAGATATATATATACCACATGATTTCTCGCGTTAATACGAAGCTACAGAGATGTTTTCATGGCCCGAGGTGGAAAAATGTTGTCGGCAGCCACATTTCCGTCGTAGTCATTTTCGTCATCGCCAGTGAACTAGAGCTCTAGCGGCATCATTACTCCAGCTGGGGAGGTTTTCGGAGGTGCCAAGTCGGATCAACTGGTGGCATGACTCAAATCGGCCTAGAAGAGCTCCGTTCAAAGGTGATTGTGGCGTCGTACAGAGTCGGAAAGAGGGAGAAAATGAGAGCTGAGGAGAGGGACTTATATATATATATATATTGCTCAAATGACCAATTTGCCCATAAAAATTTTGGGGTTTTATAATAGGTTAGTTAAATCATCGTGCACCACGCTCCCAACTTCTCTGAATTGCTTCTCTACGAAGGCACTTGGTTCAATCAAGGACAAAAATTTCAATGAAATTTTGCTTAAATTTCTAAAAATTAAGGACACTTTTAGGGGTAAAAATTTTTGGAAAACTTTCAAAGAAATATTGGTGAAATGTCAATAAAAATATCGATTTCATAAAAATTTCATGGAAATTTCTGGAAAAGTTTTTGAACTTGAAGAAAAATTGGAAATTAATAAATTTTTCCTTTTTGTTCTATTATTTTTAAAAGTATAACAATTTTACAACCTTTTACACATTTTATATACAATATATAAATATATTTCAACGTTTTTTAAAATTATAAATATCTTTTTGAACTTTAGATAAATTATATTGTATGACTTATTTTTCATACTTTAACTTTACTAATTCTGTCTATTTCTTTTATTTTGATCATATTTTTGCAATTTATGTACGTAATATATTCATATATTCACAAAAAATATAGTGATTTTTATGGTTTTAAATTATACCATGCTTTCTTTTAACTTTTCTATGTTTTATAAGAAATTTTCATATATCGATAATTTTCCTAATATATATATCCTTAATTTTGGAGTACCAATATCTCCACCAAAATTGACATTTTCGTCTTTGAGTTCAAATGTTTAGAACTATTGTTTCATCATCCTTCCAGTCCAGATAGAAAAATAAAAAACAAAAAAATCCTTACAATTTGCTCATATCTAGTGATAGGTGACGTACGTAACTACCACATCATCGTCACTCTTATTTACCCCCTCAAGAACTCGCTTTCATGATACTTTTCTTGAACACTCGGTATGTTCACGATTTAATATTAAAGTAACTAAAATTTGGTGAATTAAAATAAAAATGAAATAAAATTAGTTATATGTCACGACCCTAGCCTTAAACTAAACAATCGTGCGGCACTTAGCACAGTCCGTCGTACTAAGTTAGCCTACTTATACTCAAGAAATGGATTTATAGTAAGTTTTGAGATAAAGTAGTGAAGATAAGAAAGTTTGAGTGAATAATAGCTTTGTATTACTCTTAGAATACTTATAACTCTCACAAATGGGACTTGTGTACAAATAAACCCAAGGGGTCCTTTATATAGACAAAGCCTAAACCAATCAAGGGTTATGATCGTACCAAGTGACATGATTTTACAAAGGGTCTAGAATATTCTCAAATAAAGTTACAATATCTACAAAGACATTTACATAGAGAAATCTAGAACAAGTATGGTCTAGATCCTTCTAAGAGGTTCACCCATCATCTTAGCTCTTCTAAGTCATTCTAGGAGCTTGTAGGACTGTCCAACCCATCTAGTACTATAGGGCCTTGTTTAGAGCTTTTTAGGACTTAGTAGTACCATCTAGAGTCTTCTAGTATAGTCAAGATCTCTTTTGATCATTCTAGAAGTGTTCACCACGTTTTAGGAACTTTTTCAATCCTTTTGGATAAGCAGTATATATATAGAGGACTTTAGAGCCATGAGCAATAACATTTAGATTTAGGGAGCCAAATGAGCAGGGCATAACACCCTCCCCCACTCAAGTTTGTGATATCCTCGTCACGCCATCAATCTTGAACCGCTCGATATGGTTTCTGAATTACCACAAGGTATCCTCATACTCCCAGCTAGCTTCAACCTCGGGTCAATTCTTCTATTTCACTAGGTATTCTCAATAATTAGGAACACTCCATCGGCAGATCAAGCGATCAACCAAAATACATTCCACTTCTTTATCAAAAGAGGTTACTACTGCAGTAGGAACTGTTTGGACTCGCTTCTTGAAAGATCCCTCTCATCTCCATGGTAGGGTTTTAGCATGCTAACATAGAAGATAGGGAAAGTCTTTAACTTGGGAGGGAGTTGAAGCTTATAGGAGACCTTATCCATGCGCTTGAGTACCAGAAATGGACCCTTGTATTTGAGCACTAACCCCTTATACACCTTCCTTAGGATTTTAAATTGTTTGGGCAATAGCTTGACAAGGACTAAATCCCCCTCTTGGTACTCAACGTGCCTCCTCTTTTTGTCAGCCCACTTCTTCATTCTTTTAGAAGCTTATTCAAATAGGCCCTAGCTAACTCCGCTTGTTCATGCCATGCCTTAGCAAACTTGAATACTACAGGACTCTTTCCATCATAACTTGTCACTAAGGCATGTGGGGTCATAGGTTGTTAACCCATGACTATCTCGAATGGACTCTTGCCTATAGACTCGCTCCTCTAAAGGTTAAAGGAGAATTGGGCTACATCAAGTAATTTTGCCCAATCTTTTTGATTGGCACTCATAAAATACCTCAAATATAGCTCCAACAAGACATTCACCCTTTCCGTCTGGCCATCACTTTGGGGGTGAAAGCTAGTAGAAAAGTTCAAGTCAGAACCCATCAACTTGAAAAATTCTGTTCAAAACTTTCTAGTGAATCCAGGATCACGATCACTTACGATGTTTGATGGGACTCCCCAAAGTTTCACGACATGCTTCATAAAGAGTCTCACGGTCTCATCGGCTGGACAATCAGGTGAAGCAGGTATAAAGATGGTATACTTGCTGAAGCGATCCACCACCACTATAAAACTACTAAAGCCCTTCGACTTAGGTAGGCTAGTGATAAAATCTATAGAAACACTCTCCTACGGCCTTTCAGGAATAGGGAGAGGTTTTAACAATCCGTCTGGTAATTATTGTTCTACCTTGACTTATTGGCAGACAAGTTCGTACATAGGCCTCGACATCATCCCTCAGTTGAGGCCAATAATAGTAGATAGATTTGATAAAAGCAAGAGTGCATCTCTGACGTAGGTGCCCAACCCACAAGGAATTGTGGCACATTTTGATAAGCTCTTTTTTTAAGTTCCCCCACTTAGGCACGTAGAGTCGATTACCTTTAGCATAGAGAAGTCTGTCGCTCAGTCAAAAACATCTCGTCTTACCTTCTATCACTAGGGGTAGTAGGCTCTTTGCAAGAATATCGTGTTCTAGTCCTTTCTTGATTTTCTCTATCAAGGTGTTATCAGGCCTGCTTAAGGCGGTCAGCTCTGCCTTTCTACTTAGGGCATCCGCCACCACCTTGGCTTTCCTGGGCTTGTATTCAAGCTTATAATCGAATTCTGCCAAGAAGTTTTACCACTGAGTTTGCTTGGGACTCAACTTTTTCTGAGTTTGAAAGTAGCTTATGGTCACGTTGTCAGTCATGATCGTGAAGTAAGTACCCAATAAGTAGTGTCACCACACCCTTAGATAATGGATGACAACAGTCATCTCTTTTTCTTATACCCTGCAGCATCTCTCGGTGTCATTGAGCTTACGGCTTTCATAAACAATTGGACGCACTTCTTGCATTAGTACTCTACTAATAGCAAAGTCAGAGGCATTCGTGTGAAGCTCATATGCCTTTGAGTGATCGGGTAAGCTGAGAACTGACTCTTCACTTACTCCCTTCTTCAAGTCTTCGTATGAAACTTAGCACTCAGGTGTCCACTCCTAAGACTTGTTCTTCTTGAGTAGGTTAGTAAGTGGCACTGCTCTTGCTAAGTAAGACTTGATGAACCGTCTATAGTAATTCACAAGTCCGAGGAAAGACCTTAATTCCGGCACCTTACTAGAAGGTTCTCACTCTTGGATGGCTTGCGTCTCGGCTTCATCCATCATAAGTTTATCATTCTTTATCTTATGCCCTAGGAACATCACTTTCTCTTGGGTGAAGGAGCACTTTTCCTTTTTGATGAATAGTTAGTTTTCCTTCAAGACCTCGAACACCTTCCTCAAATATTCTAAGTGCTCTTCCATGGTCTTGCTATAGATGACTATATCATCAAGATATACTACCACAAATCGATCGAGGTAAAGATAGAATAACTTATTCATAAGGATGCAAAAAGTAGTAGGTGCATTGGTAAGACCAAATGGTATGACTAAGAACTCATAAGTACCATACTTTGTCACGCACGTGATCTTCAGCTCATCTCCCTCTGCTATGCGCACTTGGTATTACCCCGAACACAGATCAAATTTCGAGAAGTATCTAGCATTCCCAAGTTGATCGAACAAGTCAGCAATCAATGGGATGGGGTACTTATTCTTCACTGTCATCTTGTTAAGAGCCCGATAATTAATACACATCCTTAGTGAGCCATCTTTCTTTTTTTGGAACAACACTGGGGTATTGAAAGGAGCTTTGGAAGGCCTGATAAAACCCGTATCAAGCAATTTCTTTCGTTATTTTCGGAGTTCCGCTAACTCCGAAAGGGCCATTCAATAGGGACTCATTGTGGGTGGTCTCGTGCCTGGCTCAAGCTCGATTTCATGAACCACCTCTCTTAGGTGAAAGTTTCTTGGGCAGAGCATCTGGCATCACATCTTGGAATTCATCCAAGATATTTTGCACCTCTATGGGTAGGTTATCTTGAAGTTCCAATTTTTCATCATTGTGCTCTTTTAGGATGGCCAAGTAACTCTCCTCCTCCCTTCTCAAGCCCTTCTTGAATTGAAGTGCAGAGAGTACTTTGTTACTTGCTTTCGTGGACCGCTCTATTGGTACCACACAAGCCTTTTCACCATCCATGATATACATAGAATTGGCAAACGGAACGGGAAATGCCCGCACTGCATCAAGGAACTCTAAACTAGGCACCACTGCAAAATTATCTATTGGCACCACTGATAAATCAAGTTGGCCAACCCACTCACCTAGGCTGGCCTTAATACCATGAGTAATCCCATGGATGGGGGCGTGCTACAGAGCTTACTGCCTTGAGGGAGCCTCCACTATTAGACACCGACAAGCCCAACTGCCTAACTTCCATAACAGAGATGAAGTTGTGGGATGCACCCATATCAACCAAGGCTTTAGTGGCCTTGCCATTGATTATTGTGTCCACAAAGAGTAGGCCCTTAGCTTATGACTTAGGGGTCGATTGCAAGGCGTTGAGGAGTTGCAAGGAACCGACACGTGCACTACCATTTTCCCTATCACCTCTTTCTTGGCTTGGCTCAGAGGTAATTAAGGCATTGAGAGCTTTCTTCTTGGGACATTCGCATGCCTAATGTAGCCCATCACAAAGGAAGCACTTGACTCTTGGCTTGGAGAAGTCACAGTCTTCCTTATCTTTGCCCTTGTCTTTATGCCTATATGAGAAACTATTTTTGTTCCATTTTCCCCCTTTTTTCGCTCTCCCCTACTCTTTACTTCACCACCCTTCTTGTCCTTGGCCTTAGAAGGGTCCTTGTTGGTAGAATAATCAACAAACCTCTCGGCTACTGCAATAGCATCGGCCAAGTCCTGGATGTCACAGCGCTTGAGCTTTAAATTGGTCCAGTTCTGAAGACCATTCATGAACAAGAATATGGCATCTTTATCTGAAGTATCAGGGACTTCGAGCAAGAGTGTGGTAAACTCTTTTATATAGTCTCTAACACTGCCAGATTGTTTGAGACGGCAAAGATAGCCTTTCGCCTCCTCTTCGACATTCTCGGGGAAGAATTGCCATTTTAGCTCCCTTTTAAAGTCATCAAAGATGGTTATAGTACATACCCCTCGTTGCATCTCTCTATGTCTCCGCCTCCACCATAGCATGGTGGTATCAGTTAGATACAAAGCAACATTACGAATTTTACCAGCATCGTTCGTCATACCGGCGGCCTCGAAGTATTGCTCGAGTCCCCATAGGAAGTTCTCAACTTCCCTAGCATTGCAAGTACCATTGAAGGTCTTTGGTTTAGGTACCTTAACCTTCTCTACCTCAATAATTGTTATGGTGGTCACCCCCGTGGCCAACACTCGCTTGCACAAAGCAAGATCACCACCCATCTCATCTACTTTAAATAAAACATTACTGAGTTCTCTTTGAAAGAAATCTCATACCTTGGCAATCTCCAAATGAAGGGACTTGATCTCGCACCTAAAAGTCGGCCTCTAGCCTACCAAGCGCATCTTTGATGCTGCTGTGGATTTCTGTATCCTCGGTCTCCAAATCATCGCAACGGCCATCTAGATCGTCTACATGTCCGCCCAACATACCTAAGTTGGACTCTAGTCGGGACACTCTAGCCTCCAAGCTAGTCACCATATCCCTCAACTTTCCATGGGTTGTTGCTTTCTTCCCTTCATCACGCCCACGTTCAGAAGTACCAACTTCGACGGGGTCAGGAGTTACAGCCATGGTCTTCATATGGACAATGGAACCACCAAGATAAAACGAGCAACCAAAGCTCTGATACCAAGATGTCACGATCCTAGCCTCAAACTAGACAATCGTACGGTATTTAGCACAGTCTGTCGTACTAAGTCAGCTTACTAATACTCAAGAAAGGGACTTAGAGTATACTTTGAGACAAAGTGGTAAGGATAAGAGAGTTTAAGTGAATAATGACTTTGTATTACTCTTAGAATGCTTATAACTCTCACAAATGGGACTTGTGTACAAATGAACCTAAAAGGTCCTTTATATAGGCAAAACCTAAACCAACCAAGTATTATGATTGTGCCAAATAGTATGATCTTATAAAGGGTCTAGAATATTCTCAAATAAAGTTATAATATCTACAAAGATATTTATATAGAGAAATCTAGACCAATAAAGAAATCTAGAACAAGCATGGTCTAGATCATTCTAAGAAGTTTACCCATCATCTTGGCTCTCCCAAATCATTCCAAGAGCTTCTAGGATCATCCAACTCATCTATCACTATCCGGCCTTGTCTAGAGTCTTCTAGAACTTAGTAATGCCATCTAGAGTCTTCTAGTATAGCCAAGACCTCTCTTGATCATTCTAGAAATATCCTCCATGTTTTAGGGACTTCCTCAATCCTTCTGGGTGAGCAGTATATATATAGAGGATCTTAGAGCTATGAGCAATAACATTTGGATTTAGGGAGCCAAATGAACGGGGTGTAACACCCTCTCCCTCGCGACATCCCCGTCGCGCCATCGACCTTGAACTGATTGATATGGTTTCTAAATTGACACAAGGCATTCTCATGCTCCCAGCTAGCCTCGGCCTCGGGCAAATTCTTTCATTTCACTAGGTATTCTCGATAATTAGGGAGCCAAATAAGTGGGACATAATATGTAGCTCTACTTTTAGTCTTAAATTTAAATTACTCTCTAAATTAAGAACGTGAGAAAACTATCAGATTCTCTTTGTAAAGAATTTATGGCTAA